>CAUYON010210908.1:0-60004 GCA_963573935.1 Arctocebus calabarensis | reverse complement strand
AGGTGAGATTCTTTGAGACTGCAAATCCGATTTCATATCACATTCTCACCTATTTTTTTTTGTAGAGACAGAGTCTCACTTTATTGCCCTCGGTAGAGTGCTGTGGCATCACAGCTCATGGCAACCTCCAACTCCTGGGCTTAGGCGATTCTCTTACCTCAGCCTTCCAAGTAGCTGGGACTACAGGTGCCTGCCCGGCTATTTGTTGTTGTTGTTGTTGCAGTTTGGCTGGCGCCAGGTTTGAACCTGCCACCCTGAGTCACACCCACTGAGTAGCACCCATTTGGGTAGCACCCATTGAGTCACAGGTGCTACCTAAAACGTTTAATATTTTTAACCTCCCATTAAGAAGAAAATTAACTTTCAAAATTAGGAAAAGTTTAGTTGTCAATGTAAAATAAGGAAGGAGGTACACTTTTCAGAATTCTTATAGTGTGGTATGTGTTTTAAAAAATTGAAGACTACTCTTCTATAATACAAATTTGATCATAGATCCCCTGCTCAGAATCTTGTAATGGCTGTCATTGATCTCTGAAAAAATGCCAAACTTCTAACATTGCTTCTTGGGTACTTGGAGATTTGTCTAGCAACTATTTACCTTGCAGTCTGTTCTCTTACCACTGCTATTAAACTGCTTCAGTTCTTTTTTTTTTTTTTTTTTTTTTGCAGTTTTTGGCCAGGGCCTGGTTTGAACCCACAACCTCTGGTATACAGGGCTGGCGCCCCACTCCTTGAGCCACAGGTGCCACACAACTGCTTCAGTTCTTTAAATGTGACACATCTCTCTTGTCTCAGGCCTTTTATACATAAATATCTTTCCATTTCCCTCCCCACAACTCTGAAGTCTTGGGTTACATGCCTCTTCCCCTTGTGATCCCATAATCCTTTTCCTGTCATTAATCCTCACCACTTTGTATTACATTTACATGCTTACTTGTCTCTGTACCCAGGGAAGCTCTGGAAGCAGTATCACCTCAGTAGCAACAAGGAAACCCAGCACCCTGATCCTGGTTTCTTATTACCATTCTTCAGTAACAGGAACAAGGGCTTCTTGGAGAAATGGCTCATTTCAAGACAAAGGCAGGGGGATTAGGTAATAGGAACATCTTGTACCAGAAGTAAGGAAGTGCTTAAACAATGGAACATGTCAGAAGGATGAAGAAGTCATATTGAAGGAGATTTTGCTGGCCAAGTCAGGGACAGTATCTTAAAATAAACAGGGCAAACATTATAGTCACTGAATCAATTAAGAATCCATTAGTCAATATAAATAAATGAATGATTAAATGAAGAGAAAGTTCTTCCTTATAATGGGATGTCAACTAGTAAATTTAGAACAAATAACAAATTAGAAAATCATTACTTTGTAGCCATCATAACTAATTGAGGCAAGAAACTAACAATGGATGGTAAAAATTAGTTACATAAGGAACAGGTTTTATTTACATTGTCTCAAAGTATCTCTCACAAAATGATTATAATGTAAGGAAAAAGTATAAATTTAAAAAATTGAAGACAATTTTTGAAGACATCTCACTGGATATATAGGTCTAAAGTGCATAACCTGCATCCAATCCTGAATAAACATCAGACAGACCCCAGAGGAGGCACATTCCATAAGATAGCTATATGTAATTGTTCCAGTTTATTTCTTGCTATATAACAAACACCCTCAAACATAGTGGCTTAAAATAACATTTTTAGGGCAGCTTTTTTTTGCCCTGTTGTGTCAGCTGGCATAATCCAAAGCCCACCCCATTAAGCCTCAGCTGTACTACCTCAAAGACCAGGAGCTGGGATCCTCTGAGGGCTTTTTAACTCACACCTCTGACACCTGGGCTGGGAGACGCAGACAGTTGAGGCCTGGAACAGATGTGACTCTTCTACATCTCTGTGGTCTCTTTATTGCAGCTGCTTCAGAGTAACTTGCTTCCCTTTATGTCAAATCCAGAGTCTCGGGGTAGGGGAGGAGAGAGAGAGAGAAGTAGGGGGAGGTGAAATACCAAGTGCCAGGTAGAAGCTGTTTGGTCTTTTCTAATCTAGTCTTAGAAATCACACAGAAATCACACAATTGACTTTCCTGCTTCTATTCCTTGAGTGAATCACAGGACTCACCTAGATTCAAGGAGGGCATTCTAGATGGACATATGCAACTGGAAACGCATTGTGATACCTGAAATACAAAATTAGCCACAGTAATTTTATAGAATGAAAGTCAAGAGAGGACTGAGGAGCTACTCCAGATTGAAGGAGAGTAGAGACATGACAAGTGGTAAAATTCATGATCCTGAATTATGTCCTTTTGCTACAAAGGAGATTACTGGGGGTTTGGGGAAAAAATGCCTTTTCTAGTTGAAGAGTATGTGTGAGTTTTTTGTACTGTTATTGCAGCTTTGCTATAAGTTTGAACTCACTTCAAAATTTAAAAGATAAACCATAAAACTCTTTCTTTAGGCCAGGTGCAGTGGCTCACACCTGTACTCCTAGCACTCTGGGAGACTGAGGCAGGTGGAATGCCTGAGCTCAAGAGTTGGATACCAGCCTGAGCCAGAGTGAGACCTCATCTCTACTAAAAATAGGAAAAACTAGCTGGGCCTTGTGGCAGGCACGTGTAATCCCAGCTACTCTGGAGATTGAGGAAAGAGGATCAGTTGAGCCAGCAAGCCGCAGAACTGAGATTCAAACCAAGCCAATTCACTGTAGCCGTTTTGTTGTGTGTTAAGCATTCAAAATATACTTTAACAAATGATCTCCAAAGGCACAGGTATCACTGGGCACATTTTAAAGAAGAGCATTTTTCCTGTCACCACTGTCTCTTTACAGTGCTTTGATCTTTTTTTTTTTTTTTTTTTTTGAGACGAAGTCTCAAGCTGTAGCCCTGGGTAGTGCTCTAGCATCATAACTCACAGCAACCTCCAAATTGGGCTCAAGCAATCCTCTTGCCTCAGTTTTTCTATTTTTAGTAGAGATGGGGTCTCGCTTTTGCTCACATTGGTCTCAAACTTGTGAGCTCAAGCAATTCACCAGCCTCAGCCTCCCAGAGTGCTAGGATTACAGGCATGAGCCATTGCGCCTGGCTACGGTGCTATGATTTTGATGAATTTTTGAATTGGTTATCCTTAACAAAACCCATGGCACAAATTCACTGATATGAACACGCAGTAACGTGCTTAAAACAAAAAAACACACATAAAATTTACTACCTTGTTCCAGACCAGTCTGAGCAAGAGCAACACCCTATCTCTACAAAAAATAGAAAAATTAGCCAAACGTGGTGGCACATGCCTATAGTTCCAGCTGCTCAGGAAGCTGAGGCAGGAGGATGGCTTGTGCCCAGGAGTTTGAGATTGCTGTGAGCTATGGTCACACCATTGCACTCTAATCTGGCGACAGAGTGAGACTCTATTTCAAAAAAAAGAAAAATTACTATCTTAATCATTTAAAACGTACAATTAAGTAGTGTTAAATCTATTCATATTGTTGTGGAACAGATGACCATAACTTTTCACTTTATAAGATAAAAACTTGAGCCACTGAACTCCCCATTTCAACTTTTACTCCCATCTCCTGGTAACCACTATTCTATTTTCTTTTTCCATTTATAATTTGACCACTTTCAACAGCCAATGTAAGTACAGTCCTATAGTATTTGTCTTCTTTGTGATGACTACCTTATTTACTTAGCATAATGTCATCAAGGTTCATCCATATTATAGCATGAGACAGGATTGCCTTCCTTTTAAGGCTAATATTCCATTACATACACACACACACACACACACACACACACACACACCACATTTTGTTTATTCTTCTGCTGTGGATATTTGCATTGCTTCTTTCTTACTGTGAATAATGCTGCCATTGAGATGTTCATATATGAAAAACAAAAAACATAACAATGAAATATGATGACACATAATAGCTTACAGCAAGATGAAGAAAATGGTTTTCTTGTTTTGTTTTGTTTTGAGACAGAGTTTCAGTATGTCACCCTCAGTAGAGTGCTGTGGCACCACAGCTCACAGCACCCTCCAACTCTTGGGCTTAAAGCAATTCTCTTGCCTCAGTCTCCTGAGTAGCTGGGATTACAGGTGCCCACCACAATGCCTCGCTATTTTTTGTTGTTGTTGTTGTTATTGATATTGTTGTTTAGCAGGCTCTGGCCAGGTTCAAACCCACCAGCCCAGGTGTGGGTGGCCAGCACCCTAACCACTGAGCTATAGGCATTGAGCCAATGCTTTCTGAGCCACAGGCGCCACCTAGAGCCAATGCTTTCTATAGAAATTTTTGTGTAAGGATAACATTTTATGTAGAATTTTGTAACTTAGGAATTTAAGCTGTTTTCATATACTAAAATCACTTATCTTTAAATAATGTCCATGAATTTAGCATTCTGGCAATAGGCATCATAATAGTCATAGAAGTACAGTATAAATACTGTATAAGCTTCCTGTGTAGCCTAGGCTTGATGTTTTAAATTTCAACATCTTTCTAGTAATGAGCTCTACATTCATCCAAGATGCCATGAAATTTGAGTTGGCTAGAAAAGAGCAGCATAACCAAAATTTACTACAAAATTTTCTCAAAGAAGAAAGTTCACCAAGTCCCTTTCCAAATCTACTTCCATTCTTTATAAAAATGTTTTCCCTAGTTACTCAAAGGAAAAATCCTTGTCTAGGAAGAATTTGTTGGAGGAGGTATAACCAGTTATTCAGGATTTTAAAAGACTTGTAAAAAATACGAAAGTGCATTATAAAGCTACCCAAAGGAATTTTAGGGAGGACGAACATGTTTATCTAAAATTCATTGAATGTCCTTCCTTTCTCTACTCCCTGATCTCTCATTCACACATTTGTTATTCTTTCTTCATCGTTCTCCACCTCTTAGCCAACTTAACACATTTTCTTTTGTCTGTCCATCTATCACGCATTCTCATTTTTCTCTCTGCTCTTTAAGTGTCTAAAGCAAATATATCAAAAGTGTTTGGATATAGGTAATGCGTGTGTTTAAGTTATGTTGAGTCAAATAATAGATACTAAAATAAAATACTTTGCTAAAACACTATAAAAATATTAGTAATTTTCAAAATGTAATCCAGTGCTCCGCATATTAGCAATATATGGTTGTCAAATGATTTAATAAAGCGTATGAACTCCGCCCTTATTTTTATTCATTGTTATTTTTAGCTCGCATGTTGACTCAGAGGATTTGGGCAGTTGCAGGCTGTGTCCCCACCTGTGGCCTTCCCTGGGATGAAGTGTCCTGCTATAGCACTGCAGGCGCAGCTGCACCCACCAAGGGTTCAGTCCCATCTGCAGAGGGAAGGCTCTCTCTCTGGCTGTGGTTTGTTCTGTGGCTCTTCGTACACTCTGTGTCAAAGTCTAGTCTATCTTTATCTCTGTCAGGCTTTGGGGTCTTTCTCCACACTGTGCCCTGTCCAATCACGGTACTGCAACCGGGATGTCAGTTTAGCCTAAATGCTTACGCATTGGGATGTCCGCAGGCCAACAATCCGATTTGGGATTCAAAGCTGTGCTCACTGCCGGGGATGGTTTCTTAAATGCGGAGGCCAGTGCACAGCCCCAAAGTAAAAGTAAGCGACCTTGACCCAGCCAGGGCAGGGGTTAAGTGCTAGAACCTGGGCCCCTCTGGCTACCTGGTAGTGACCTCGGGTGGTCCCAGATGCCGTATCTCAGCGTAGCTCGTGGGTGAAAGTGTCTTTGAATCACTCAGCGCGGCCGCCCAAGGAGGCTGCAGGCCCAGCTGCCAGGTCCCGCAGGTGGCGGGCGGCGTCCTGGCTGCGCAGCTTGGCGTGAGGCAGGGCGAAGGCCATGAGTGTGCTGCACATCGGATGCGCTGCGACTCGGCCAGGCGCTCCACCAGCGGCAGGCTGGCTATGCAGCAGGGCGGCCCGCAGACGCTGGAAAGCCATCTTCCTTCCAGCGCCCCGGAACCCGGAGCACACCGCTCTCACCTTCCAGTCACCTGTTTTTATTTATTTATGTATTTACTTTTTAGAGAGACAAGTTCTCACTCGGTGACCCAGGCTGGAGTGCAGTGGCATGATCATAGCTCTCTGTAACTTCAAACTCCTGGGCTCAAGTGATCCTCCTGGCTCAACCTCCTGAGTAGCTAGCACTACAGACACGTGCCACCATGCCCAGATAATTTTTAAATTTTTTTTGTAGAGATGTGGTTTCATTATGTAGCCCAGGTTGGTTTTGACTTCAGGTGATTGTCCTGCCGAAGCCTTCAAAGGGCTGCGATTGCAGGTGTGAGCCACCATGCCATGTTGTTTCTATTTTTAAAACATTGTCCATGGCTCGGCACCTGTGGCTCAACGGGCTAAGGCGCCAGCCACGTACACCTGAGCTGGCAGGAGCTGGCGGGTTCGAATCCAGCCCGGGGTCCACCAAACAACAATGACGGCTGCAACCAAAAAATGGCCGGGCCTTATGGCGGCCGCCTTGTAGTCCCAGTTACTTGGGAGGCAGAGGCAAGAGACTCACTTGAGCCCAGGAATTGGAGGTTGCTGTGAGCTGTGATGCCACGGCACTCTACCCAGGGCGAAAGCTTGAGGCTCTGTCTCAAAAAAACAAAACAAAACAAAAAAAGATTGTCCATAAGCCAGGCGCGGTGGCTCACGCCTGTAATCCCAGTACTCTGGGAGGCCAAAGCAGGTGGATTGCCTGAGCTCACAGGTTTATGACTAGCCTGAGCCAAAGTGATACCTCATCTCTAAAAAATGCGGAACATTGTGGCAGGCGCCTGTGGTCCCAGCTACTTGGGAAGCCTAGACAAGAGAATCGGTTAAGCCCAAGAGTTTGAGGTTGCTGTGAGCTGTGACCCCACAACATTCTACCGAGGGCAACAAAGTGAGACTCTGTCTCAAAAACAAACAAAAAAAATTGTTCATAAAACGTAAGAACAGATAAAGACATTTTTACAGCAAAAAAGTATGTTAATCTCTTAAACATATGGAACATGTCATAATAGTAAGAAAAAAAATCACCAGACCCAATAGAGAAAAGGAGAAATAAAATTCACAAATTAGGCAATACAAATCTGACTAAACATATTACTTAAACTACTTTGGTGTTCTTTCCCAAATATTCTAGACTCTCATAAAGTGACAGAAAAAATTAAAAAATAAAAAATGAGTTTCAGCACCTGTGGCTCAAGCAGCTAAGGCGCTAGCCACATACACCTCCGGGGGCGGGTTTGAATCCAGCCAGGACCCGCCAAACAACAATGATGGCTGCAACAAAAAATAGCCAGGAGTAGTGACTGGTGCAGGTAGTCCCAGCTACTTGGGAGGCAGAGGCAGAAGTATCGCTTAAGCCCAGGATTTGGAGGTTGCTGTGAGCTGTGATGCCGCTGCACTCTACCCAAGGTGACAGCTTGAGGCTCTGTCTCAAAAATAAATAAATAGTGCTAGCTTAGGCAGCACTTATACTAAAATTGGAACGATACAGAGAAGATTAGCATGGCCCCTGCGCAAGGATGAAACGCAAATTCGTGAAGCGTTCCATATTTTTGCACAAGAAATGGGGAAAGGGGCAAGGGAGGGGAGGGGAGGGGAGGGGAAGGGGAGGATGGGTGGAGGGAAGGTGATTGGTGGGATCACATTTACAGTGCATCTTACAAGGGTACAAGTGAAAATTACTAAATGTAGACTATAAATGTCTTCATATAGTGATTAAAAGGCCATGAAGGCTATGTTAAATAGTTCAAGGAAAATATTTCAGATTGTGCCTCCGCCCCTTTCCCTTCCTCAGATCTCGTTTTATGGGCTGGAAATGTCGCGAGAAACCGAGTTCTCATGAATTTTCCCAGAAGCCACCCCTCTTCCTTTTCCCCTAAGCGGCCTGAGGTGATCTGTGAAAATGGTTCGTTATTCTCTTGACCCAGAAAACCCCACAAAGTCATGCAAGTCAAGAGGCTCAAATCTTTGTGTTCACTTTAAGAACACACGTGAAACTGCCCAGGCCATCCAGGGTATGCATATACGAAAAGCCACCAAGTATCTGAAGGATGTCACCTTAAAGAAACAATGTGTACCATTCCGATGTTACAATGGAGGAATTGGTAGGTGTGCACAGGCCAAACAGTGGGCCTGGAAAAGAGTGCTGAATTTTTGCTGCATATGCTTAAAAATGCAGAGAGTAATGCTGAACTTAAGGGTTTAGATGTAGATTCTCTGGTCATTGAGCATATCCAAGTGAACAAAGCACCGAAGATGCACCGTGAACTTACAGAGCTCACGGTTGCATTAACCCATACATGAGCTCCCCCTGCCATGTGGAGATGATTCTTACTAAAAAGGAACAGATTGTTTCCAAACCAGAAGAAGAGGTCACACAGAAGAAAAAGATATCCCAGAAGAAACTGAAGAAACAAAAACTTATAGCATGGGAATAGATGCAACATAAAATAAATGCAAATAACAGTAAAAAAAAAAAAAGTCACACAGTTGGTATCAATGACTTGAGCGTCTGAGTGCCTTGAGTTTCTCAGAGATTTGGGGGCTGTCTTAAACGATGCTGTATGTATGACCTGCTTAGGTTTCAAAATCACACATCTCTGTCATAGATATCTCACTAACCCTGACTTTTTTTGTCATTTACTCTTCTATTGTATTTTAAAGGCCTTACTCTGTGCTAGATACTTTGTTTGACATAGTATTGTAATATATTTTTTAAATTTCAGGTTAATGTGAGGATACAGACAACTGGTCAAATATTTGAATTTGTGAGGTAGAATCCCTCTTGTAGTTATGTTCCGAAATCAGAAAGTGTGCCACACCCCCGCCACACCATGCCCATTCAGTGAGAGCACCCACCCCCCGCACCCCACCCCACCCCCCGTCTCACTGCCCCTCCCTCAACTTGAACGGAAATGAATTTCTCTCCTGTGCTGGCACGCATTAGATCACCTCCTGTCTTCATATTAGTATTGAGTATATTGGATACTTGCTTTTCTGTTCTTACGAAACTTTACTAAGAAGAATATGTTTCAATGCCACTCAAGTTATTACAAAAGGTGTGAAGTTACCTTCTTTTTTAGGAATGAATAATATTCCATGGCGTGCATATACCACAATTTGTAAACCCATTCCTGAAACGGTGGGTATTGAGTTTGTTTCCATGTCTTGGTGATTGTAAATTGAGCTGTGTCAATTGTAAACAATCTAGTGCAAATGTCTTTATGATAGAATGATTTATTTTCTTCTGTTGCCTAGTAATGGGATTGCGGGGTCAAATGGGAGGTCTAATTTGAATTCTTTGAGGATTCTCTATACTTCTTTCCAAAGGAGCTGTATTAGTTTGCAGTCCCACAAATAGTGTAAAAGCGTTCCCTTCTCTCCACATCCACACTAGCATCTGCAGCTTTGGGACGTTGTGGTGTGGGCTAATCTTACTGGGGTTAAGTGATATCTCAGAGTGGTTTTGATTTGCACTTCTCTGATGATCAGGGCCGATGAGCATTTTTCCATATGTTTGTTAGCCATTCACCTGTCTTCCTCAGAGAAGGTTCTGTTCATGTCTCTTGCCCAGTGATAGATGGGATTGTTAACTTTTTTTGTTGATTAATTTGAATCAAATATCTTTCCTCATTCTGAAGGTTGTCTATTTACTTTGATTGTTGTGTCCTTAGCTGTGTAGAAGCTTTTCAGTTTAATTAAGTCCCATTTGTTTATTTTTGTTATTGTTGCAATTACCACAGAAGTCTTCTTCATAAAGTCTTTCCCCAGGCCGACATTTTCAAGAGTTTTTCCCACACTTTCTTCTAGGATTTTTATCATTTTATGCCTTAGATTTAAATCTTTTATCCATCTTTTTTTTTTTTTTTTGCAGTTTTTGGCCGGGGCTGGATTTGAACCCATGACCTCCAGTATATGGGGCTGTTGTCCTACTCCATTGAGCCATAGACGCTGCCCTCTTTCATCCATCTTGAATCAATTTTTATAAGTGGTGAAAGGTGTGGGTCCAGTTTCAGTCTTTTACAAATGATTATCCAGTTCTCCCAGCATTGAATAGGGATTCTTTTCCCTAGTGTGTGTTCTTATTTGGTTTATCAAAGATCAGGTGGCTGTAAGAGGTTAGTTTCATATCATAGTTTTCTATTCAGTTCCAAATGTCAATGTCTCTAATTTTGTGCCATTACCATGCTGTTTTGATCACTATGGCCTTGTAGTATAGCTTCAGGCCTGGTAGGGTGATGCCCCCAGCTTTGTATTTATTACAAGTATTATATTTTTATAAGCATAAATTGCTGGGCCGAAAAGTCATATTTCCTGTCCTTAAGGAGTATATGGCAAAGTAAAAGAGATACAAACTTAAGTTACAATGTAATATCATAAGTATTACAATAGTAACTATATCATTAGCTGGCATTATTAGGCAGTATCTAAAGGGTCTCACATGAATTATATCACTGAATCATCTTAAAGCACAATGAAGAAGGTACTATTATCCATATTTTGTGGATTAGAAAACTCAGATTGAGAGAGGATAAGTTCTGTTTTTCCAAACAAGGTTATAAGTCCTTGAGTAGAAAAACCAGATTTTAACCTTGGCCTTTAGACATTGTTCATGGCAGTCCGTGGGAGTACAAAGGAATAGCACACATCTAGAGGATGTCTCCTTGGGGTCTTAAGGAGTTTTTCAGGAACAAAAGGGAAGAAGCAAAAAGGAATGTATAAAGCTCTAACTATCTGTGCAAGCAAATTTGAAAATGCAATAAATTACAGAGACTGTCAGAGAGATCCTTGCCATTTTGGAGCAGGCAAATTGACCACTTTACTTTTCAATCTTAGGATTATGGTAGCTATGAAAATGAGATTCAGGCTCTGGCCATTCCTGAGGAACAGGTCAGAGTTTTGAGATGTATAGGGGCTGACGGGGAAATGTCAATGAAGAAAGTGAGATTTTACTACCGGCCCTTTTCCATGCACAGTGAAATTGAATCAGATGGCCATACCAAAACACTTGGCTTTATAAAAAAACCATATCCTGGCAAGCTAGGAAGAGGCATAAGAAATAAGGATGGCTGGGAAAATGCAAACTAAAAGGATAAAAAGTTTGAATAATGTGACTTTTCAGTGTGGTGTGCTTGGTTTTTAGCTTTCAGAAATCACATTTTATTTTGAAGCCTCACGTGACTGCTCGTCTGGAATGATGAAATAGTAGGTGTCACTTCACCTTGGAAGAATAAAACGAGTCACTCAGCTTTAGCTTTTTCTTCAAAGTAAAAATGAATTCTTGCCAAAAGCAAGGAAGTGGCCATTGGAGTATTTAATTAATTCTCTGACAATGTCATCCATTCATTAGCATTCTGTGAATGAATTAATTTCATTTTGAACACGATGAGTTGATTTTTCTCTAAGAACTAAAATGGAAAGAGACACATAGAGTTGGAATAAATTATAAGTTGTGGGGAAAAAAGCACAGACTGTGGCTTTCTGGGGAAGGAAATTTGCCCTCTCTCCTCTTCGGCAACCTTTTGGTAGCTGAGAATGGAAGTTTCTGGGGAGAACTCGGTGAGCTGGAGCCTTGGAATCTCCTTTGCTAGCAGCTAAGGTGGACCCTCTCTGCTGATCTCCTGAAAGGCACAGAATGCCTTCTGACAGGACTTAGGTAAGTGAAAGGAATTTTTTTTATATTTTTCTTTTTTTTGAGACACAGTCTCACCATGTCACCCTCAATAGAGTGCTATGGCGTCACAGCTCTCAGCAACCTCCAACTCTTGGGATTAACCGATCCTCCTATTTCAGCCTCCCAGGTAGCTGGGACTACACACAGCTGGTAGCCCGCCACAATGCCTGGCTATTTTTTGTTGCAGTTGTCATTGTTGTTTAGCTGCCTGGAGCCTGGTTCGAACCCGCCAGCCCTGGTGTTTGTGGCTGGTGCCGTAACCGCTGTGCAATGGGCACTAAGCCTGAAAGGAATTTTTAATTGAAGAAAATTGAAAATACTTACAATGCATTCACACCCCAATTCCAGTAATTTCTAACAATGGATTTGTACTTGAGGTTTCCTTTGTTACGAGTGCTTCCAGCTTAGTGTTGCTTTCTGCTCTGCCCGTTCTTTAGTTCAGGAAATTGTTAGCTGAGTTCGCTCGAGTGAGGACAGGCTGGCACGTGTGTGAGGTGGTAGAGTGCACGGAGCCTGGGACTAGCGTATCATCATCCGGGGGCCAGCTTTTGTTAGAGTCCTCGTGTAGTGGCTGAGAATTCTCGGAGCAGCTGCTTCTGCAGGTGGAGAGTGGGGCCACTGAACCAGTCCATGCTGCAGAGAACTTCACGCAGGTAACAGCAAGGCGTTCCCAAGGACGCACACACCTGTGCCAGTCTGTGGAGGGACTTTGTTTGTAGAATAGCTCCTCAGCCCTGTTAGGGATGAAGAGTACGCTGAGTTCATTGCCAGGTCCTACACTAGGTTGCTTGCAGACAGTGCCGGGAAGGGATACAGCTGCAAAGTTTAACTGGTGGGAGGGCATCCACCCTGGGGGAAGAAAAAGTGACAGAGGTCCGGTGCCTCTGGGTCTCGCCTCAGGGACATAAAGCTGGACCCCAGGGGAAGGTCTGGAAGTGGTCTGACAAGGGAGTTCTCTGAGCCCCTGGTAGGTTTCCAGTGGAAAAGACACGTCTCCTTGTGTTTTCTGCCGGTCACAGGTGACACCAGTGACTCCAGTGTGGTGGAGAGAGGAAGAGAAGCAGAGGGAACAGAACTGGTCACTATGACAAACACCACACACACAGTTGAGGACTACATTCTGCTGCCTTCCATTATTTTTTCAATAAGCATTTACGAGGTGCCTGTTCTGTGGTAGGCCATGTGTTAGGAGATTAAAAGATGAAGGCATACAGATGCGACTGGGACATTAGGGTGCTCACCAGGTGGGAGACAGGCAGGGAAAATCTCACTGGACGCTGGTGGGACGAGGTGGAAGCACAGGTGAGGAAGTGGCTAGTTACGCCCAGGACACGGCAGGGAGGATGTCCCAGGCCTCACCAAGCTGAGTCTTTAAGAACCAGGACGGAATCTCCAAGATGGAAAGGAGGGGGAGGCTTTCCAGTCAGAGGAGACAGCATGGTAGAAGGGGTGCAGAGAAGAAGCGTGACCTGGTTGGTGGGAACAGAGAGAGAGTCCTTGGTCCTATACAAGTAGAGCGTAGAGAGAGGAGTGGAGGACAGTGACTGGGAGGAGCCCAGACCTCCCTGGGCCTTGATACCTGGCTAACATACCAACTAATACTCGAAGACTCTCCAGCCATAACCTCAGGCTCCTGAGCTACAATCTTCTCCATGGCCCAAGAGCATGTCTTACCCTGTCAGTGGAACTGAAGCCAGCAGCAGTCCTCAAGGTGAGAGACTAATAAGATTCGAGTGTTTTAAATCCCCACCTGCCTCCAAAGCATGAGTCAGAAAGAGTGGTCATCTTGAACATGCCGGCGGATGATTCTAAGTGGTCCCTAAGGGAAGGGAAAGGAAGATTGGAGGTGAGTAGAAGATCCGGGCGGGCCGGGGAGACACAGACCTGGCCGCTTGGTGTTTGAGCCGTGGCCTCTGGTTCTCAGGGACCGATGTGCCTGGAGTGGACCCAGCGCAAACATGAGGCAGAGGGAAATGCTGCTCCAAGTGAGAGCATTCTGGGCAGATTCTCACCAGCTTGATTTTGCATTAATTCCTCAAAGCTGGCTTTTTGTGATTTTTTTGCAGAAAAGACCTGAAGCCTTTTACCTACCAGAATACAGCTCCATCCTTTGACATTCTCCTTAACGGGTCTGCAGAGCTGGAACAGGGTGAAAAGTAGGCCCTCATTAGTACATATGCAGTCACCTGAGTATGTTCAACTACCCGAGTCCTGTATTTAGCAGATGCTTCTCATTTTAAATGCCATTAACTTAATTACTGCAATTATTAACATAAGACGGCCTGGGTTTATCCCAGGGCATGTGCCAAACACAACATCATTTTTTAAATATACTATATATTGATTACTGCAGTTATATTATTTTTGTTGCATCCAGGACTTAAAGCCATATTAACTATGTTAATTAACATGCCTTCTTTGGTGAAGTGCAAGGCAAAGACCCAATTTCATATCAATGTTTATTCTGATTCTTTCACTTTCCAAAAGGATTTATTTATTTTTTTTTAAATAGGCTGTGCCCAATGTGATAAGAGGATTTATTCTGATGTTACCTAGATTCAGAATTTTGGGGATTTACATTATATGTTACATGATCCAACTTACAGTGGTGTTCTTATGTGTTCATTCATCCTGGCCTCAAGTATTCTCAGTCCTTCTGGGATGTTCGCCAATCCTCAGACTACCCAGAGTGTAGGTGCTTACGCAGCATGAAGCACCATCTCATCTACAGGACCACTTTCTTTGCTGAACAGCAGTAACACTTAAAATTGGAAAAGAACTTACCTCAAAACGAGAAGTAGGTTATGCCCTCTATTATATCAAACATTTGAAGAATCAACCTACATGGAAGCATTAAGTAAGTACTGACAAAAAATTGAAATACCAAAATAGCCCCTTAAGAATCAAATTCCTTAATATTGATTTCAACACCACTATGATATTTTTGTGAACCAAAGCATTATTAGTAACAGTTATTATGCAATTTTGTCAAAGTGATTGGTTAAAATCCCTTATGCCATAAAGGTGCATGCATTCCAACTACAGCTTCAAAATGCAACTTCTCCTATTGCAGAAAAATTGCCACATTTCCACAACCATGCCTTTGTAATTGCACTTCATTACGTGCAGAATTTTTGCACATAAGCACAACAGACAATTATGCTTCTGTGTTAGCAATAATCACATTCTTATTACTACAATTAAACATAGTCCCAGGAAAATCAAGTCTACACTGATCTAAACTATATTTGTTTAATATAGTTGCTACCTTAGCATCCATTTTCAGGTCTGACATAAATCTTTTGAAACCCAGTAATTTCCCCCATTGTCTCAAATGTGATGGTTTATTTTAGGTGTCCACATGGCTAGGTCATGGTACCCAAACCTTTGGTTAAATACCTATGTGGCTGTGGAGGTATTTTTTAAAATGAGATCAATGTTTACACCAGTATGTTGATTCAATAGAATCTGCTTTTCAATAAAATCCTTTCTAGAGGCAATTACAGTCTTACTATTTTGCTTAGAAATTGTATTCTTTTCACCTCTACTTGGGCATCCCAGATAATCAATCTATAAACACTTATTAGAGCATCTATTCTGATTCTACTATTAGCCAACTTACACATGAATCAAAGAGGTACTGATACTTGAATGAGCAGAATAAGCCTACTATGGAAAGTCTTGCTTTCATTTCTACATTCTTTTATCATTGTCTTAACAACCACCATGTCAATGAACTGTGTTAAAGGCTGCTATGAAGCCCCTTAACCACCATGTCAAAGAACTGTGTAAAGGCTGCTATGAAGCCCCCAGAGAAACGTCCCACACAACTGCTGCTGACCAGATGCCCCTGCCTCTCTCCAGTGCTACTCTGGGGCTTGAGTGTTTGGGGTTCTTTTGAAGAAGTCGGTGAAATCAAGGAGTGGCCTCAAACCATTGTCTAAACAGCCAAGAAACACCTCACCACCGGTTGGTGTCCTGCCTGGACGCACCTCTCCTCCAGAGCTCCTCACTTCAAGCCTGTTGACTCATCCTTCTCGTAGGTCTTTCTACTCTAAGTTAGGACATCACCAATTCTTGTGTATTCCTGCTCAGAGAAGGGGGAACCTAATTATTATTGGCCCCACTTCTCTGTCATGCTCAAATGCATACAGTTTGCTGACTTCAGCCTTCTTAGAGCCCCAGATAAAGGGGACTAATAAAAATCTATTGAGAAAGGCCACAAAGAAGGGGCTGCAAGGGGGATGGGAGGGAAGCCTGGCCTGCTGACCCCAGAAGACTGAAGGGCCCATAAGCATGTGGACATGAGGTAACCTAGGTAACCAATGACCAATAGAAAGAGACAATAGTCAATGACCAATAGAAAAGACCAACAAAGTCTAGAGGTGCTGAATGGCCAGTGAAAGAGTTGCAACCAATTTCGAACACGGCCTCTGCATCTTCTCTCTCTCTCTCTCTCTCTCTCCTTTTCTCCATCATGAGATGGTCCACTTCCAACTCTCTTTGGAAGTGCTAAAAACTTTCTCTTTGTTCTTAAATTAACAATTCTCCTTGTTACCCTGAAACTTGTGCAGGTTACTTTTGCTTTCTATTCACGCTGCCTGTGCTGCTCCAGTTTTGTTTTCAGTTTTCTACTCACTTTCACTTTTCATCCCCGCTGTACCTCGGTTCAACTTTCTAGCTCAGCTGAGTGATTGAACCAGGTCAACTGGGTACAGGGAACTGGGACCTCTGACCCCAACATCAATCCAGTTTATTCTGCATGTAACAAAAACATACCTGTTGTGAATGTGCCATTTATCTTTTCTGGTTCTAAAGAAACCAAGTCAGAAACGGCAAGAACTCCCAGTGCAGGAGATGATGGTGGGAGACTGTCAGGTTGGGAAGGATTCAGAGTCATTCAATGACACCCTGACTTTCTCAGCAATCCTTTTCTCATTTCCCTTACAACCTAATGATGATGGAAACCAGCATTTCTGTAGAGGGAGGGACTCTGATGAGAGCTGCTTGGGGCTAGACAAGGTGGTGTGGACTCAGCCATCTCATCACCCCTCCTCTTTCTGCCCCCTTGGCTGTGCCATTTCTGATTCACTACTGTCCTCCTCCCCTCAAACCTCCCAAGGTAGGTTCCGGTAGGAGCTAATGCCAGTCATTTGTATCTTGATAAGATTGTCAATGCCTGATAACCTTTTGTTTTCTAAGGATAAGAGGCTTGGTCTCAGTGAGAAATCTCATAACCTAGTATGTGTCAGCGGAGGAGGGTTGATTTGTATCCAGCCCCCTGCAGCAGGGTTTCATATAGTCTGCCCCCTGGATCAGTACCAGCAGCAGCATAATCAGAGAACTTCTTAGAAATTCAAATCACTGGGCTCTACCAAAAATCTGACCAGTGGGAGAGGGGCAGCAACACTGCCCCAAGTGGGAAGACTTGGTGCTGCAAGTGCTGCAACTGCCACCCTTGGGCCATACAGGCAAGGCAGGCGTAGTTGCTCTGACAACATCTACTATGGCAAGTTATTATGCGTGGAAACTTTAGTGCAACTATGTCAAGAAAACACTGGGGTTGATTCTAGGGATTAATCTTTGCAATTATAGAAGAACGTGAGATTAATTTTTGTGATGAATATTATTCTGTAATGGGATTTTATGCCTCATATCTAAGAGAATAAGATTTGCTAATGGAATTAAGAATATGAACAAGGCAAATGCTCATCTATTTGTGAGTCTGCATTTACTTTCTAACAATGGATAGGCTAATTTCAACTCTTACCCATTAAACATAAGATTTTCTTATTTCTCTTTCAACTTGTGTTTTCTTTTTGTTCTTGGAAATAATCAAACTCTATTTCTTTCTAAATACTCTCAAACCCACTAGATTGCCATTTGTTCCCAAACAGAGAAAGCTTGCAAGACTTTTATAATTTTAAAAATCTCTAATCTAGCCTTAGAGAATAGAAACTATTAACAATGAGGCGAGGAAGGAGGGAGAAAGAGGAAGAGAGATGTGTTACTGAAAATTCAGCGCTTGTCCCTGAAGCCCCATCAGCAGAATTAGGACAGGTGATTTGGGGACAAGGAAACAGAAGTTTATTAATCTTCTGGAACCTTAAAGTATGA
The DNA here is from genome assembly GCA_963573935.1 of Arctocebus calabarensis. Taxonomy (NCBI): domain Eukaryota; kingdom Metazoa; phylum Chordata; class Mammalia; order Primates; family Lorisidae; genus Arctocebus; species Arctocebus calabarensis. The sequence continues at coordinate 42,227 of CAUYON010210908.1, read as the reverse complement.
AGGTTCTGCATATGAGCAGAAATACAGAGCTTTTAATGAGGGAGGTTTTCAGCTTCAGGTTATTGTTATACACATGGTGGATTTGTTCTGATTCATCCCATCTTCAGATAAGACCATCTCCTGACTCCAACCGGCCAATTCCCTTGAGCCTTCTGCTTGGCACAGAGAACAAAGGACACTCCCCTCCCCTCTCCCAGACCACTGGTCCTAGGCAGGGATGAAGGATTTAATTTCCCAAAGAGTGGGAGAGATTTTGGAAAAATAGAAAAACATTTTTATCCTTTTACAGGCCATTCCCTTTATGAAATGATTGAAGGCAAGATTCAAGGTGCTTTCTCCATTGCTGATAGTCTGTAGTGATGAGTTATCCTTTTTTTCTGGTGCAGAGAGGGAGACACCCTTACAAATGCAGATTACCTTTATAGATATACAATTTTCTTTCATAAAAGGATGACTTTTCAGAGCCTCTGCTATATCGCCAGTTTCTCAAAATAGGCCAGTGGGACCTGTTTTGGGGTGGTCTAGTCTGGTTTTCTGTAGTCATATTTTGGGGGGTATGCCCTGAGTCCTGTTAATGTACGTTGCTTCATGCTTTAGTTTACAAAGCCTTCGTTTCTTCCTCACAATACAATGAAAGAGGAAGGCATTAGCAATATTAGTTCCTGCAGAAGAGGAAACTAAGGTCCAGAGAAGATCAGGGAAGGGTCATGTGCCGAGCAAGTAATGGACCCACGCTTTGGTGATAAACAAAGAGCAACCAAATGAGAACAAGCAAAGATTGTTTATTCACCTTGTTATAACAAGGGAGTCTGCCACCATCACTTGGGTTTGGGCAGAGATTCAAAGGCAGGCAGAGGAGGGAGAAAGATTTATGGTGGAAAAAAGGAAAGGCTTTAGGAATTTCCTGATTCTGTCTGTCAGCAGTGGGAAGCTGTAGGAAGGCATCCGATATCTGCTTTGTTTGGTTGGTCCTACATTGGAAGCAGGAATAAAAATTAGGGAAGCTATCAGTTATTAATCAAGTCCTGGCCATTTGAGGCTGATTATTAAGGGGATTATAGTTTGATGTCCTCAATTTTTCTAGATAGTTGTCTGACTTCTTATAAGTCTGATTTATAGATATTAGGCTGGTTTCCTAGGCTTGTTAATGTAGATAATGAGTTGGTTTCTTTTGCTGCTCGCTGTAGTTGTGGGTCAGTTATATTTCACATATGATCTGGCCAATGTCTATTTGTGTATTTAGTCTTTTTTTCATCACTGAGTCCTTTTCGGTTTTAGTTTTTTGTTTTTTTTGAAGGCAGACCAGAGTTGTGCCATCTACTGTGCAATTTTGCATAAGACTGTTCTGGAGAGTTCTGGAGCAGACTCTTTTCAAGTACACAGATCTTAAGGGCTCCAGCTAGTTTCACATCAGCGTTTTTTTGTAGAATTTAGTTGGGGCAGTGGGGATTCATTTTGCATGTGAATGTCAAGCTTATGCCTAGAGTTTAGAATGCAAGTATGAACTAAAATAAAATCTGAAGGCTCCCCGTAAGCGACTGACTGACTGGACCCCATCTTGGTTAAGAGGATCCCTAAAACTGAGCTGCTAGCCATGAGAAAGACAAGACATGCCTCATCATTCCCCCTCCCTTTCTTAGAAATATCCTTTGTGACTCAGTAACCGGCTTAAGGCTGTTCAAGACCTACGGGCAGGTCCTTAATATACAAAACAAACCACTTGAGTCTATCTGGTACTTTGACTCTAACTAACAGACCCTTTATCTTAAGCATGCCTTTTCACGGACTCCTGGACAAAGCCTAAATCTTTTAGCCAATTGTGTGCTAAAAAGTCTTTTTTTTTTTTTGAGACAGAGCCTCAAGCTGTCACCCTGGATAGAGTGCGGTGGCATCACAGCTCACAACAACCTCTAATTCCCGGGCTCAAGCGAGTCTCCTGCCTCTGCCTCCCAAGTAGCTGGGACTACAGGCGCCCGCCACAACGCCCGGCCATTTTTTTTTTTTTTGGTTGCAGCCATCTTTGTTGTTTGGCGGGCCCGGGCTGGATTCGAACCTGCCAGCTCAGGTGTACCTGGCTGGCACCTTAGCCCGTTGAGCCACAGGCGCCGAGCCCGTTCATCTGTCTTTGGAGAAAGGTCTATTCTTGTCCTTTGCCTGGTTTTAAATTAGGTTATTTTTCTACTGTTGGGTTGTAGAGTTCTTTGTTCTAGATGACATGGCCGTGCGTGCTCGAGTCTTGTGATCTAGATGACAGATGCCCATGCATGCTTGGTTTTCTTGGATTCTTTTTTCTCCTGTTTTCTGTCTTTTTTTCTTTTGTTATATACTGTCTGGTTTCTTCAACTTTATTTTCTAGTTCTTGTGTTAGTTTTACTCTTATACTTTTAATTTCCAAAAATTATTTTAAAATGAGACATTAGGATGATGCCTGGACACTGGTTGGGGTGGTTGGGGTGAGGGTGGGATGTGTGGAATAAGCAGTCCGATCGTTAGGTCTCCTGTGTCAGATTCTGTAGTAGTTCCTCTTTTCTCACCATCCCCAGAGATGGATTCTCTTATCCCTTGTCTGGGGAATATCTGGATACTCTCCTTGTTGGGTATGTTAGGAGCTAAAGGGGAGTGGGGCCAAGAGAGGGGCCAGCTCCTCATTTAGTAACATGTATGTCACCGTTGTTCCTCATCTCTATCCCTTCTGCTTCTTTAGCTGTCTACCTGGTGGCTATACCCAAGTACACCAGGGGTCTGCCTGGCTCCCACTCCGGCTTTCACCTTTACTCCGAGCAGCCTTCATGTCTCCCTGCCCCTGATGCCAACCCTCCCCTTCTCTCCTCTTCAGCTCTTTTCTAACTTCTGTATTTCATCCAGTGGGATACTTTTAGAATACATCGTGTAAATCATACTGTATCACTTTGTGCTTCAGACCTCATGTTCTTTCATGAACCTATCAGAGCCTGCCACGTCTCAGTATGGTTCCAGGACTGCTTCAAAAGCCCACTTATCACAGGTTGAAATTTTCTTTATTTTTTTTCTTTAAAAAAAAAAATCTTTTTTTTGGTGACCAAATCTTGCTTTGTTGCTTGGACTGGGATACAGTGACTGTTCACAGGTGCAATCATGGTGCCCTACAGCCTTGAACTCCTGGCCTCCATCAGCCCTCTCAGTTCAGCCTTCTGAGTGGCTGGGATTATAGGCACCTGCCAGAAAATCTCCTTTTGTTTGCTTTATTCTCCCCTCGACAGAACATTGCAAACTCCACGAGGGGAAGGCGCTGTACCCTCAGAGCCTAGAACAGCGTCTAAGATAATCCTCCATTGACTAGTTACTGAGAGGCTGTTACATACCAGGCACTGTTGTGGGCACCGTGGAAACAACGCCAGGTACCTGAGATACCAGGAGGCCTTGCAAACCACGGGCAGGTCCCAGGGAGGGACGTCCCTCACAGTAGGTGAGGCTGGGGACAGGGACGACACAGCGTGCTTGTGCTGCACGTCTTGCCAAGTCTCCTGGTAGCAGATCTGGATCTCAGGGTGTAACCTGGATTTGAGAGTGTTTGGCAGCCCTAGGATGTGTCCAGGTCATCAGGTTTTATTCTCAGTTCATTAGAACTTAGCTTAAGTTCATTAGAAATGGCCAATCTTTCGTAATCTGTTCATTTACTTTTAAGATGTTAGAAGTGTGGGTGCACTTACTGGCTCAACTGTTTCATTTAACTCAAAGAAGCACTTAATATGAGAAATGTTCTTAGAATCTTATATCTGCTGATACACTAACTCAAGGCCTTATATCCTAAATATTTCCTATTTATCTTTACTATCCAAAGAACAACCATGCCAGTGTTCTTAGTTTGCCAGAGAGTGGGTGGATGGATCCTTGATCACGCACAGACACCTGCTGCCTTTCATGGTGGCAGGAGCATGTGGCAGCGAGTGTCCTGTGCCATAGGGTTTGCCGTGGGAGTTTTCAGAGACTGGTCTAGAACATTCCACAAACGAGGGATGTCTTTCTTTCTGTGCTCTCAGACACCCTCAGTTCTGATGTTCTCAGCAGACTTCCCAGGGAGGTTTCTCCTTCTGTGAGTGTTAATACCTGTCTCTCTGTCTTTTTGTTCAGATGACATGAAAATGGAGACTGACATCAAGAGAAACAAGAAGACTCTTCTCGACCAGCACGGGCAGTACCCAGTGTGGATGAACCAGAGGCAAAGAAAAAGGCTGAAGGCGAAGAGAGAGAGAAGAAAGGGGAAAAGCAAGGCAAAGGCAGCAAAGGCGGCGAAGGGTTTGGCCTGGTAGACTCTGAGCAACGTGGAGAGTGCCACGCAGAGATGTCTGGTTGGAACACATACCTGGACTTCGGCTCCCAGCAAGACCAGCCTGCGCTGTTTCCTTCGCTTCACACCCAGCATGCCCTTTCAAGTTTGTTTCGGGAGCTTCGAACAAAGCATTTCTCGGATGGCTGGAAGCTGTGCTCCTTTGTGATAACGCAGTTCTGGGTGGCATTCTGACAACCTGCTATCTACAGTCAGTGAAGATAAGACAAATACGCTGACAAAACGCTGACAAAAAAGAGAGAACTCAGCAGATCTTATAAACAGTTAACTTCTTTGGAGTTCTGATTTTGTATAATTCAGAATAAAAGATACTTCGTAGACCTCCAAGTTTGGTCTTTTTTCATATATTAAGGTTTTCTCATCCTAAAAAAACACATCATTCAGTTAAATTTTATAAAAAGTCATGATTTTTGATAAAATATAAGGAAGTTAGAACATCTCAGTTTTTCATGAAAACTAATTTAATGTTCTTCGGTGTTAATACTGTGTGTCCTGATGTACAATGCAGCATTTTCCAGGATGTGTTCTCAGAATCGGTTTCTCCAGATGCTTGGCTAAAAAAAGTTGTGGTCATTTCAGTTTGGGAGATGCTGCATGCTTGGGGCTGACAGAAGGCATCAATTTAGGAGTGATGAAGGTTTATAGGACCTAGAGGTAAAGGTATGTTTGACTTTGACTCTTTGAAGCGGGTTTTCTGAGAAGTAGAAGGTACCCTGGGACATGCTGCTGTGATGAGATGATCTTCAGCTGAGTTTATTTTCAGTTGAGTAGTCTAAACGCAGCGTTCCCTTTGGAGGTTCACTGGTCGTGTTAACCACCTTACACGTGACCCGGGCAGTTGGACATTAACCAAATGCTACTGTGTGCCAGGGACTTCCCAGGTGCTGGGGCGAGACCAGAGCCAGCAAGATGTCTGCTGTGAGGGCCAGAGAGGATGTTAACTTCACTGGAAAACCAAGTAGAAGGTGAAACCCATCAGAAAAAGGTCATGAGGTCACAAACTTTGTGCCAGGTGCCCTGGTAGGCAGGGGCACAATATAGAGAAAAACAGGATGTGACTCCAATCTTTAAGATTGAACCTATAAAATTTAATGCCAGTAAGCTCTTGAATTATTTTTGCAGTTTACTTAGTAGTTCATTGAAAAGTTAGTAGATAACTTTAAGTACTTAAATTTATTAAAAGGAACTAAGAAAATGAGTGATGGATATCATCTGTGGCCTGCGTTGCCTTTTGGTATATGTATGAATAACAATAGTGTTTGAGGGAAAAGCAGATATATAGCACGTTTATTCATAAAATAAATTGAATACATTATCCAATTAAGCCACTGACAATATTGGTCCAAATATACTAGCTGGATTATTTACCCTTCTTTTAATCGTAGGAACTGTCTACATTAGTGATATTCCATATTTGGCACTTAAATTTTGGCGTCATTGTCTTTTTTTTTTTTTGTAGAGAAAGTCTCACTTTGTCGCCCTTGGTAGAGCGCCGTGGCATCACACAGCTCACAGCGACCTCCAACTCCTGGACTTAGGCGATCCTCTTGCCTCAGTCTCCTGAGTAGCTGGGACTACAGGTTCCTGCCACAACGCCCGGCTATTTTTCTGTTTTGCAGTTTGGCCGAGGCCAGGTTTGACCCTGCCACCTTCGGTATATGGGGCCAGCGTCCTACTCGATGAGCCACAGGCACCACCCTGTCATGTATTTTCTAACTGGATTTTTTCTGAGTCAGTGAGAGACGAGGCCCGGGGTATGCTGGTGTTGTCTGTGCCTGGTGACTGCAGATTTGACTACTTTGGTAGCAACTCCAAGCTCTCCCTGGGCCTCTCCATGTTAGGAATTCCACTCAGGATTTAGTTTCAAAGGTAACAAAATCAAAAACCAAAATGCTACCATAAAATGTATATGGGAAATCACGTTCCCAAGTTTCACACGGTCTCTGGAGCGGTCGCTGTTGAAGAGAAGGGCCCTCCCTGTCCTGTGAGTGGCCTCTGAGGCCCTGAGTCCTGAACTACTCAGCCCCAAGTCTCTCCCACCTCAAGTTGTGGCAGGAAATTAGACTGGAATTTTACTATTATTGCAGGGCCGTGATGACCGCTTCATCACTTTATTCTTAGTAGAAGTCTTCTAAATAATTACCTTATCTTTTTGAAGGGCGTCATCTTTTTGACAGGTGTTTTCCCGAATTGCCATGAAACCACCAGATGGAGCTCAAGCTAAGCTCCAAGTCATTTTAGAATGAAATTGAACTAAGAAATTGAATATTGCATTTTATTTTTGTTTTTAAATAAATTTAAAATTAAAATGTCATTTTAAGGATAACATTGCTTGAAATACTAATTCATTTAATTCACTCAGCAACCCCTCGAGTGTGATACCAATGTTCTCATTTCCACATAGGGAAACGCACAGGCTGTGTAGTAAATTCGAGTTAAGGCACATGACCCGGCGTGTACTCTCACGGCACACTCTGTCCCTCCGTGGACAGACTCTTCTAAGAGAGGAAGGTCATGTTAGGGTAGAATACATATTCTCTGGTTCAGGTCAGGATGGACTGGGTTGATGGAAGCTTGGGATTACATGCAGAGCAGGTTTTAATTGAGAAATGACTTGAAGTCCTCAGATATCCAGGCTGAGGCAGGATTGAGTAATGCAAGTCACTGGCAGTGGGCTGTCCAACCCCAGAGGGGATGTGTCCACCATGACCAGTGGTGCCCGAGTGCCTGCTCGGTGAGGACTGAACGGCAGCTGTGACGTGAGGGCACAGGAAGTGCTCTGACCACGTCCCTCTTCTGTCACATTTCTATAGATGGATGCTTTGCTTTCCTGACTGTAGTTGATTCACACGTGCATTCACAGGCAGTGTGTATTTGCTTCTTAGGAAATTGTATGTCTTCGAAGTTTAGATCTGTGTGTCTGGGATGTGGTTTATGGATGTAGGAGGAGTAACCAGGTATAAATGATTTAATTCACATATCAGGAATGACTGGTGGAGACAGGGTGAGCAGTGGAGTGTGGCTCCGACTAGTGAGTGCTGGCCATGAGGTGAAGTGTCTCAAGGAATCGCCAAATTTTTAGATAAATTGAAAGGCAAATGTTGAGCCATCGGCTGGTCTTTCTAGTTAAGTGACTAATTTCATTTCTTTCTTTCTTTTTCTTTTTTTTTTTTTTTTGAGACAGAGTCTCACTGTCACCCTGGGTAGAGTGCTGTGGCCTCACAGCTCACAGCAACCTCACACTCTTGGGCTTCAGTGATTCTCTTGCCTCAGCCTTCCAGGTGGCTGGGACTATAGGCGCCCACCACAATCCCCAGCTAGTTGTTGTTGCAGTTGTCATTGTTTAGCTGGCCCGGGCTGAGTTTGAACCCACCAGCCTCAGTACATGTGGCGGGCACTGTAACTACTACGCTATGGGGCACCGAGCCTAAGTGACTAATTTCTGATACCGTCTGGCAAAGTGATTCACATTTATGCTAGGCACAAAATATACTTCTTTAACCCCTATTGCAAGTGCATAAAACACCATTGCAGCAGACACATGCCACTTTCACAGGAGAAGCCTCAGAGGTGGAGTGGGACTGTGAAGTGTCTACACCAGGACAAAGGCCACTCTGCTGTTCCCAGGGGCCTGCCAGTTAGACGGGCTTGGGTTTGCTCACAAGAAGAGCCCTAAATTTAACATAGTTGAATGCCAAGGGTCTTTTGCATCTGTTTTAGAGCAAGGGAAAAATTATAATGTGATATCAAATAAGAATCAATAGGTTGACAGTAAAAATAACATGGTGGCCAACATGCAGAGAGTGTTCACTCTGCCAAATGCTTTATGTATATATTATTTAATCCTGAAAACACTTCCAAGGGATCCCCACTCTTAGCATCCCTATTTTCAGATGAAGAAACAGTTTGAGGAGATAAACTTGCCTGAAGTTGTGCAGCTGTGAAGTGGTCAGCAAGACCGTCCTGGGCAGAGAGTGCACCCCTCTGGAGGGACTGCAGAGACGCTTTGACTCCACGTATAGGGGCATCTTCAGCCTAGATGTTGGGGGATGAGACGGAACCTCGGGGGAGCAGGCTATGTCTGGACAGCCACTTGATCTCTGACATCGTACAGGGGGCTCGGTGTCGATGGGGTACGGATTCCAGGACCCCTCAGATGCCAGCATCCTCCGATGCTCACATCCCTCCTGCAAAGTGGAGAAGTGTCCTGCCATGTGCAGGTGGGTTGAACGATGGGGCTGTGCTCAGTGGAACCTGGCGAGGACACTTCATTGCTGTGTGAACACCACAGGGTCACTTACACAGACCTGGATGGCCTGGCCCCTGCACATCCAGGCCATGTGGCCCAGCTGATGTTCCAGGCCTCCCACTTGCACAGCCGGGCACTGTGCTGAGCTCTGTAGGTGGCTGGGCCACAGTGGTCTGTAGCTGTGCACCCACAAGCCTAATAATAGAAAAGGCACAGTAAAAATATGGTGTAAAAGATAAAAAGTGATGCAGATGTACTGGGCACTTGTCAAGAGTGGAGCTGGCAGGACTGGAAGTTGCCCTGGGGAGTCCATGAGCGAGCGGTGAGTGAGTGTGAAGGCCTCAGGCGTCGCTGCAGACTACACACACTGCACCCTTAGGCCACACTAGATTTATAAAAAAAAGTTTCTTCAATAATAAGTTTGCTGTAGCCTTCTTACTTTATAAACTTTTACATTTGTCTTAAAATTTTTTGTTCCTTTTGTAATAACATTTAGCTTAAAACACATTGTATATCTATATGAAATTATTTCCTTTATGTCCTTATTCTATCAGTTGTTTTATTTTCAGAATTTTTTTACTTTATAAACTTTTTTGTTAAAAATTGAGGCACACACACACACATTAGTCTAGGCCTACACAAAGTCAGGGTCAGCAGTATCACCGTCTCTGAAGGAGCTCAAGACATTTCACCCTGAAATATGACTACTAGGTATAAAGAATATTTTGAATTAAAGGCCATTTGAGATTAAAAGAGACACTGACAGGGCTTTCCCTCTGGGGCAGACCTGGTCAAAGGGCCCGAGGGGAGGCTGGGGTCCCCTCCTCTTCCCGGTATCTCAGCATATTGCAGGAAAGAAGCCCAAGAAGACCAGGAGACCTGGCCCAACATTATCTCAGACGTAACACCTGCCTCTCAGGTTAGTTTAATTGGCAAAGAGCATCATGTACAGGTCAGTCTGTGTCCCCCCATTTGTTCCGTTCAGCTGCTTTTGTCATCCCTGAATAGAATGACCTTACTCCACATTCCCCGCCTCTCCAAAAGACAGACATAAAAATATCAGAGTTTCATTGAAATATTGAGTGATCAATTACTCTTGCGATTCTCCTCATGTTCATGGTATTTGAAAATAATTTTTTTCTCTTATTTATCTGCTTTAATTGTGAGTTGATCTTTTAGCAAACTCCCAGGGAAGAGGGCAAGCTTCTCCTCACTCCCATACGTTCCACCTCCACATCGCTCCCCACTGGAAGGTTTCGGGGCAAAAACAAGCACGGAGCTGTCATCTCTCTCCATATCAATGCCTTCTGGAACATGCTGGTGGACCTGCCTGAGCTGTTTCACAGATAACTTTTTTTTAATAAGTAGAGTACATTCTAAAATAACAAAAGTATATACGATACTTTGCTGTGTATAATGCACACTTTTTGACCAGATTTTTGAGGGGAAGATAAGGGTGAGCATTATACATGGGGTGCAGCTTGGGAACAGAGAGCTGAGGGAGGTGGTGGTGGCAGGGTTGAGGAACAGGCCGTGGCCAGGCAGGGCAAACCCAAGGCCGAGGCCCAGCCACACGGAGGGTACCCGGACCCCCCGGCTGCCCCAGGGACCCGCCTGGCTGCTCAGAGGCTGAGCGGCCTCAGAAGCTCCCACCTCACTGGCCACGTGCATGGCCCATCTTGGCTTCAGCCACCAATACGGAGAAAAGGGAAAGTCTCCCAAGAGGGAAGAGAGGGGCGGCCTCCACAGAGCAGGAGGCTGTGGGGGGAGGCGCCAGCTGCACATTCACCAGGGAGCATGACCCCTCCCCAGATGTCTCTCCTGGACAAAAGCCCCCCACTTTCTTTTTTTGTTTGAGACAGAGTCTCAAGCTGTCGCCCTGGGTAGAGTGCTGTGGCGCCACAGCTCACAGCAACCTCAAAACTCTTAGGCTTAAGTGATTCTCTTGCCTCAGCCTCCCAAGCAGCTGGGGGAGGCACCTGCCACAGCGTCTGACCATTTTGCTGTTGTTGCAGTTGTCACTGTTGTTTAGGTGGCCCAGGCCGGGTTTGAACCCGCCAGCCTCTGTGTATGTTAAGGGTGCCCTACCCCCTGAGCTACAGGCCCTGCCCAGCCCCTTACTTTCTTGAGGGAAGTTTTCCTAAAAGTATGAACCAAAAAAGTGGATATGAATGACACACACGAGCACATTGTACATAATACAGTAGTATAGTAAATTAAAAGCCAGTAAGAAGGCCACCATTGCCAAGTGTCATGTCCTGCATGTGACACAGCTGGAAGTGTGGTCATCAGCGTCACCACAAACATGAGTGGTGTCTTGTGCTCTGACATAGCGATGGCTGGGATGACACTGGGTGACAGAGTTTTCGGCTCATTATGATCTATGGGGCCTTCGTCTCCATAGTTCATCATGTGCTAAGACGCTGGCGTGCAGGGCATGATCATGCTCTATGTCACCTCTAGTTTACTTAAAATATTTAATATAGCGCAAATGCCATGCAGTTGTGACACTATTATTCACAGAATGACAGTCGGCATTTGTTCAGGACATACACAGCCCTCTGTTTTCTTTTCTTTCTTTCTTTCTTTTTTTTTTTTTTGTAGAGACAGAGTCTTACTTTATCACCCTCAGTAGAGTGCTGTGGTGTCACAGCTCACAGCAACCTCCAACTCCTGGGCTTAGGCGATTCTCTTGCCTCAGCCTCCCAAGTAGCTGGGACTATAGGCATCCACCACAACGCCCGGCTATTTTTCTGTTTTGCAGTTCGGCCGAGGCTGGGTTTGAACCCACGACCCTCGGTATATGGGGCCGGCACCCTACTCAATGAGCCCCGGGTGCCGCCCTCCGTTTGTCTTTTGAAAATGTTTGCTCCCTGGTCAGTGGAATCCAAGGACGCAGGTCCCACAGATATGGAGGGGTGACTGTTCTTGAAATTCGTGTTCAAAACTGTGAGGGTCCTTTCCAACGTCGCCCTATCTGAGATGCAGATGCTCATTTTGCTCTAGATAGTTTTCGGCACTACTTGATTGTAGACTTAAGTATCTTTTTGATGGAAATAACAAGATATAAAATCTCCGTAATTTTGTTAATGTTGAGTCTGGTATTCATTCTGCTAAGTTCCACTTTAAAGCATGGAAAGACGTTATAAACATCTGCTTTAAACAATGAATGGGGCAAAATACTTCGAATTTTAATTTAAAAAGTGGCATAGTTTTATAATACATTAAGTTTTTAATATGCAGAGTGTATTTAATTTCCTAAAGTGACGAATTGTCTTGGCATTATGCTATCTTATGAAACACTTTCTTAGTCTCACATTCTGTCTTTATAGTTTTCAATATCGGCAAGACCTTTAAATGGTCTTAGTTGGGTGTTGTGTGTCACTGTGTAGTAACTGCTGGTACATATGGTATTTCTGATCTGTGTAATAAAGTACATTTGTCCTGTATCTTGTGATCTGCATACCTTTCAGCTGTTACTTCATAAATCTGTTCCATCAGAGGACTGCTTTGTACCGCAATGATTGAAGCTGCTTTTAATAAACTAATATTTGTGTCTTTTATATGTAATCAACAGGGAGTATTATAGACTTGTGCCTCCGTGGAGAGACATTCCACTAAACTAGTTTTCTCTTGACAATAATAGAAAAAAATAGGTTGGGAAAAGCACAGATGTTCAAGAACATATGTTGTTTGCTTCTTAAAGCTGAAAATCTTTTGTATTACTCCGGATGTATTTTTTTAATGCTTTAGAGGAGAAACTGTTTCAGGTACATGTGATGGAGAGAAGACAGCCACAGATTGCACTGAGAGCCCAGCGCTGGGCGCTGTTTGTTAGAGCCCCCTGCTCCTGGGAGGCTGCTCGGCGGGCGGCCTGCAGGACCGGCACTCCCGAAGCGCTCTGCTCGGGTCCCAAACTGCACATTGTCAGTGTCTTCACAGAAGCAGGTATCTAATAATCCAGGTAAAAAGTGATTGCCTCGGCTCAGCACCCATACCTCAGTGGTTATGGCATCAGCCACATGCACCGAGGGTGGCAGGTTCAAACCCAGACCAGCTAAACAATGACAACTGCAACAAAAAAATAACTGGGTGTTGTGGCAGGCACCTGTAGTCCCAGCTACTTGGGAGGCTGAGAGAAGAGAATTGCTTAAGTCCAAGCGTTTGAGGTTGCTGTGAGTTATGATGCCATAGCAGGGGTGACATAGTGAGACTCTATCTCAAAAAAAGAAAAAAAAGTGATTGCATTTTATACCCCTCTGCTCCTTGAGTTACTGAAACTGCTATCTTTCTTTTGCTATAGGAATTTGCTCATGAATCAGATCTTCACAGACTAAGCAACAGGTTATTGATAAACACATAGGAAAATGCTTAAGAAAAGGGACCTGGGTGCCATAGTGAGGTTGGCGTGGACGTCCTTTAGAGGCCTGTGAATCTTTAAGAAGAGTGGCCGCAAAGAGAATGGGAACCAGCTGTTCCAAATCTCCACAGGGGAAATGGGTTTTAAGTATAGCAGAAACGATTTGGGTTAAATGTGAAGAAGAACTTCCTGAATGTGAGTGTCATTTAAAGCCAGGTATAAATTGAAAAGAAGCTGCTGGAGAAGGGATGGAGCAGGAGAGAAAGAAATGGAAGGGGTCAGGGAGAGAAGTGAATCCCCCTTTAATCAAGGTGGCTCGAGTGTGATTCTGCCCAAGGGTCCTGGGTCCTTTACTCTTCTTTCTCACACCCACACCTTAGGTTAGGAGATTTAAAAGGTTAGAACTGAAGAATAGACTTTATATAGCAAGTCTGAGGACCCCTGGTCTTCTCCACATGGTTGTGACTGAACGGAAACCCTCAGGTGTGACCGATGGGTGAGGAAAGGAGCCCACTGTTGAGTCCAGCCTTGTCAGCACCCACGCCAAACTCAGCAACAGGAAGGTTGGACACGAGCCGTTCGTTCCTGGAAAGGCAGGTGGGTGGTGGCTGAGACCACCAGGCTTGGGGTGCTGGTGGGGCTAGAGAGTCGGGCAGCTGCCAGGCCCTGCTGGGCATGTGGCAGCTGACCATTTTGACCAGGACGTCCCCAGCAAGGCCAGAGTACAGATCAGACTTGGTAGTTGGGATTCCAAGAAGCAGAGTTGGGGAGAACAGGAGGCAGGGCCATCCCCCACCCCCAGGGGCTCGCTCTCCCCCTGTTCTTTGCATCCTGGTATTTGCAGTCTTTCCCTTCAGTCTGTTTTTCTTACATGTTGCTTTGTTTTTATTGTTTTCTTAAAGATTTAAAGCTGTTAGTGAAACATTTTTAAGCCTCATGGAATCTAGTTGTGCTTCTTATCCGCAGATGACCCCTAGTACTGCCCAGTTCCCTGCTCCTGTGCTGTTTCTCTTTCTCTCCTCCCAACTGCGTTTCCCTCCTTCCCCCTTTCCTTCTGGGCGCCTTCTGTGTGGGTCTTGCATTCCGCCTGGCCCCTTGTTACACTTTTCTCACCCTTGTTTTCACCCTCATCTCCTAGCACTAACTAAATGCAATAAGAATAGGAAGAATGCTTCACCACAGGGCTGGGTGCTATGGCTTAAGTGTGTCCCCCAGAATTCATGTGTTGGAGATTTTATCCCTGGTAAGGCAGTGTTGGGAGGTGTGGACTACAAAAGGTGACTTTACTGCCGGTGTCACGGGACCAGGTTAACTCCCGAAGTCCTCCCTGTGCAGGACTGGACTAGCTACTGTGCTGGGGCTGTGATAAAGCCTGGCTGCGCCTGGCCTGGCCGTGTGTCCGGCTCATCTGCCCTGCCTCCCTGCTGTGCTAGGAGGCAGCTCAAGGCCCCGGGGGGAGGGGGGGCAGGCTGACCTTGGACTTTCCAGTCTCTAGAACTGTGAGCTAAATAATCCTCTTTCTTTTACGAATGACCAGTCTCAGGCATTCTGTTAAGAAAAACCTATTAAGGTAGTAGACAAATGGGCTGGCCCCTTGCTTTCGCAAGTGAAGTTTTTTTGGCACAAAACCATGCCTACTTATTCCCGTACTGCCTGTGGCTAATTTGTGCCACAAAGGCAGAATTGAGCAGCTGAGACAGGTTCTCTTGTGCTCTGCAAAGCCTAAATTACAATCTTCTGGCCTTCCAAGAAAAAGTTTGCTGACTACTGCTTTAAAGTCTTTTCTATTAATTAAATGAAGGCTTTCATTCCTTATGTGGAAATTCAGGTGAGTAGCATCTTTTTGTTGTCTCCCATCCTATTGCATTTATATTTGAAAATTCTCCCCAAGTTTTTTGACTAAAGGCAGTTGTATAAAAAAAGAGACAAGTGTATTTTCACTGTGTATCAAAGCAAAGTGTGTGGTGTGTTTGTGTATTTAGGTGTGCTCTGTCTGCCATTCCCAACAGGGCTCCTTGTAGTCTTTAGATTAAACAAAAATGATGGTTTCATGGTAAAGGTTTCCACAAATCTCTTAGCTAACTTTTCCTTTAAGTCTACAAACCATTTTTGTAAATGTCAAATGCTGGAGAAAGAACTCTGTTTTAATTTAATGTGGCACCTCGCATACTGGCACACACAGAGCATTCCAGTTTAGTTGGGTTTGCTGGGTGGTCTAGCTGAGAATGTTTTACACAAATACACTTACAGGTTGGTTTCATTAACATGAAATTAATATGGACAAAAATAGTCACAGTATTTAAGCCTGGAAAATATATCACCTATTTTAATCCTGCGCTTCTTAACAGATGAGGAAACTGAGGCTGACTTTAGTCATTCATGGCAGAGCCCAGGACTTTGTACGCACAGATCAATCTTTTTGGAACCATAAATCAGCAACAGCTAGCCCCACAAACCATAGCATTCAGACTACTGTCAAAATTAATTGTATTCTTTTCTATAGAAAGAGGTGCGGCTAAGTAGAGCTGTGGTGAGTGACTAGGGATCTTTTCTGCGGGTCTGTTTCTGCCGTAGTTAATCACTGAAATGTTCCCGCTGGCAGCTGTGCCTCCTGAGCTCACAGGTGACATCACATCTCTCAACACAAAACAAAGCAACAGTAATGAACCTCCCACCCTCCCTCATGCTCTCATGAAAGGCCAGAGTGGGGGTCTCTTTCTTTTTTTGTCTCTACCTCTTTTTCTTCTAATTCATCCCGTGTGGTTATCAACTTCTTTTTCTTTTTATAACTTTTATTATTTTTTTTCTTTTAAAAGTAACACATGTATGCTGTAGAAAATTTAAAAACTCAGGAAAGCATAAATGAAATAAAATCATTCATAATCCAACCACCCAGAGAACATGAGGCTGTGTGTGTGTTTTCATAATTGTCTCCGCACTGTATAATTTCATATCCTGCTTTCTTAGCTAATGTTCTGAGGGTTTTCCCCATGCCACTGGAAAGTCTTTAAAAGTGTTGTTTGGAAAGTTCTCTCATATTCTGTCTTGTGATAAACCATATATTTTCTTATTTGTTTACTTTTGAACATTTAAATTTTTTCCAAAATCCTTTTTTTGCCATTAAAACACTCTTTTGTGATATTATGGCCTTACACATAAATCTAGCTCTTACCTGATTCTGTTCTTATGTAAGTTTTCTAGAAGAGTATGAGCTTGTGTTAAAAAGTCTCCTTATCCCTGTTGCCAGAACTGCTCCCCTGAAAGGCTGAAGCAATTAATTATCTTTCCGGGAGTGTGCGAATGCTTGTCTGGGGCACCCTTGTGGGGCTGTAAATTTAAACCATTCGGAACCTTCCTCTCAGGAGGGCACTCTCCTGCCAGGAAGCTTCCCCGGGCTGCAGGGTCACACCTCCGCAGCCTGGGTGTCCTGTCTTCCACCACTGTGATCTGGCCTCTGCCCCAGCTACCTGCCTGGAGGCATCCAGGGGACAGCCATGGACTGGACTAAGTGTCGGGAGGCTGGGACTTAAACCCTGGCCTTGCCACTCACTGTGACAGTGTGCGACCCTGGGCAAGTGACTGAATTCCTTTGCCCCTGTATCCCCAGCTTTACAATGGAAACCATGAAACAGACCTTGATTTGTGAGGCTCCCATGAGACAACGTATGTGAGAAGTGCTTTTAATTGGTGGGGCAATGGGCAGACATCAGGGAGCACTGGGCAGAGGTCGGGGGCACCGGGCAGAGGTCGGGGGCACTGGGTAGAAGTCAGGGGTACCAGGTAGAGGTCGGGGGTGCTGGGTAGAGGTCGGGGGCACTGGGTAGAGGGCACGGGCACTGGGCAGAGATCGCGGGCGCTGGAGAGTGGTCGGGGGCACTGGGTAGATGTCGGGGGCACCAGGTAGATGTCAGGGGCACTGGGCAGAGATCGGGGGCACTGGATAGAGGTCGGGGGCACTGGGTAGAGGTCAGGGGGGCTGGGTAGAGGTTGGGGGCACTGGGTAGAGGTCGGGGGCACCGGGCAGAGATTGGGGGCACCAGGTAGAGGTCGGAGGCACCGGGTAGAGGTCAAGGGCACTGGGCAGAGATTGAGGACACTGGAGAGAGGTTGGGAGCACTGGGTAGACTTTGGGGGCACCAGGTAGACATCAGGGGCGCTGGGTAGAGGTCGGGGGCCTGGTGCCTAAGACTGCCCGGGATGCTGTGGTGGTGTTGGTGTGTCCAATAGAGACTTGGACTCCTTCTTGGCATGTGGTGGGAGATTCCTCCTCACCCCTCCATGTGGCCGTGGCCAGTTACTCTGGCCGACTGCCGTGTGTGATGACACACTTGGGTCCTTCCTCAGTGGTGCTCTCGGGCTCTCTCCCCTGGGGATGGAGGAGGCAGCAGACGCCCAGTGTCCCCCTCCCTGGGTCCTGAGAAAGGTGGAGATGCCTCTTGAGCCGGGGCAGATCTGGGGCTGCTATCTGTCCTGGTGATGGCAGCCTCATCCGCTCCTCTGCTCTGCGGTGTTTGTTCTGTTAGAATTCTCCCAGCCCTCTTTTGCTTTGACTCATGTCATTAAGGCTCTTGGTGTCCCCTCGCTCTCTGAGGACCCTGAGTGGCTGTTGCACTCTGCTCCTCTGTTTACCATGTCAGTGTAGCTGTGACACCACTTCTGGCCTCGTTACCTCCTGGCATGTGCTCACCTCTGCCTGCCTCGCCTGTTCTCCAGCCTCGTCCAATGTGAGGGCCACCAGTCTGCTGTTTGCATGCCCTGAGGGAGGACTTGTGGGGGCAGACAGCTCTGTGGAGGTGGCCTCTGTGCCTGTGCGTCTGTGACAGAAAGTGTGGGTTCTGCCCGCAGAGGCTGTGAGGAGCCAGTGACAGAGGCCTGCACAGTGTGGGGTTCAGACTGTAAATGGTGGGGTGGTTGCGCCTGCGTGTGTCTGCTCCCCCTGTTCTATTGTCCCCTTCTGGTAAGGTATGCTTAGAAACCCCACAGTAAGCAGTTGTTGTTGGTCTAACATTGTGTAGAGATGTCCAAAAGTTGTTCCTAAATTCACCATACATAGGGAAAATGGGAAATTATAACAATGTAATTTACAAGACATTCATTATAAAATTTTGCAAATTGTTTATAAAATCTTCTCAACCTGTATACTTTTTAATGTGTAATTTTTAGTGTGTATGATATTCATGCTAACATAAAGCTGGCCCTGTCCCTGCAGAGACCCCCGAGCCTGTGCCGCTCTGCCTCCGCTGGTCACTGTCTCTCTGGTGCTCTCAGCGCCCCCCCCTCGCTTAAAGCACACTCACCCGCCTGGCTGAGGGGTGAAATCTGCCTTAGGTAAATCTGCTCTGTTCACACTGCGTTTTCCCTAAGACTATCTTTTTTCTTGGGGTAAAATATACCTAACACAAAGATGTGTCATTTTGATCACTGTCTTTTTTTTTTGAGACAAAGTCTCACTCTATCACCTGGGGTAGAGGGCTGGGGTGTCACAGCTCATAGCAACCTCAAACTCCTGGGCTCAAGTGATCCTCCTGCCTCAGCCTCCTGAGTATGGGACTACAGGCGTGAGCCACCATGCCCAGCCCATTTTGATTACTTTTAAGTGCAATTTTGTGCCATGAAGCCACTGGTAATGCTGTGCAGCCATTGCTGCCATCTGTTTCCAGAACATTCTCATCGTCTGGACAGAATATCTGTGCCCATGAAACAGTGATTCCACCCATGGTGGACCCAGGACCCATTGTTTCACTCACGGTTGCCTACTCCAGTGCCAGGTGCCTCCCCTAGATGGGCCATGTAAGGGGTCCCTTCTGTGTCTGTCCCCTGGTGGGGGGACCAGATTTCCAGGCTCATGATGTGGTGGTGCCTGCCGGGGCCTCGCTCTGTTCTAAGGCCAAGGAGCCCCCACTGGCTTGTGCCCACACCCTGCACCTGTCCAGTCCACTTGGGCGTCCTCCCCCCATCCTCGTGACGCCTCGAAGCCCACAGTGCCGGTTCAAGGTTGCTGTGAGCTATGACGATGCCTGGGTGACAGAGCCTGGAAAAAAACAAACAAACATTTTTTTAGAGGACTTGACACACATTTGGCTTCCTTGGTTGTGTCCAGTATCACCCCTAGAACGCAGAGCACCACACAGGTGGCAGTCACTGTACCCCAGAATGTGGAGCGCACCCCAGAATGCAGAGCACCACACAGGTGGCAGTCACTGTACCCCAGAATGCAGAGTACACCCCAGAACGTGGAGCTTCACACGGATGGCAGTCACTCCCCAGGTGACTCCTTAAGGCAGTTGGTTTCTAGATTCTTGCATTCCAAAGTGCCTGTTATTTTTTTTTAATATTTGACAGTGGGATATTCAAAATATTCTTCCCTTATAACCACTGACATTCTAATTATATATCCACTACTGATCTTGAGCTAGCACAAAGTTATCAATTTATAACAACCCTGCTGGCTGACAGAAGAGTGTTCCAGGGGCCGAGGACAGAGGCTTTCTCACCAGGCTCCTGCCCCCCTGTCGGCCTGTGCTAGTTCACCTCACTGGCTCAGAGAGGAGTATTTTAGTTTGTGCTCATTGTAATGTCTTAACTCCCTGAGATTTACCGAGGACAAATGTCATCTTAACACTGTATTGTATTTTGCTTCACAGGTTTGCTCCATAACCTCAGGAGTTATTTTGAGTTGTGATTCTGTTTCCTGCCTAAATGTGTTAATAAAATGCTTGCATTGAGGTTGGCTTGACTCCAGAATCTGATACTGTTGCGCTTGGAGCAAGTGATAAAGCTCATGACAATACAGCCGTGGAGGCGTCCCGACAGCACAAGTGGGGAAACTCTCAGTTCCTTACAGAGTTAAACGAAGGTCAGACCTGTTCCGACACGGAGTTCAGATGTGCTGGCAGGTCCCCACGCTTGCACTTATTACAGTGTAATTTGGGGCTTAAAGAGTTATATCCAGTCCATCCCTGACATCTGGATAGTGTTTATAACGATCACATTTGATCCTAATGTAATTTTGTCGGGGAATTCACTAGAATTCCTCTGTTGGCTACATTACAACTGAACATAAGATCTGCTAAAATATTACCCAAAACGAGCGACTAATCCGTAGGGAATACGGATGTAGAGGATTGGATCCCCTGTTCCCCTCCCGCCACCCCCCCCCCCCCTGCCGCTGGCCACTGATGGTCATGTCCATCTGTCTGGGCATCCTTGTCCCCCCGATAAAATGGGAGTGATGCTGTAATAGCAGCCGTCTGTCAAGGCCTCTGAACCCCGAAAGGCACAAAACCCTCTGAAGGGCAATCAGGGCGGGTGGCCTCTGCCAGAGTGCGGACACGTGTCTCTGCCACTCTCCCTTTCATCTCCTTTTCCACGCAGTGCTCTTCTGCGGGGCGCGGGAGTAGAGCAGAGGCCTTGGGGCTGACCCTGCCCTCCGCGGGAGCCCAACCTTTGCGCCCAGCTGGGAGACCAGGAGGGACATTCGGGAAGTTCAGCAATGCAGTTTCAGGGCCCCCCAGTCCTGCCCGTGGGAAGATTATTAACATATTTTATGTGATTTGTGCACAACTATGTGCCCTTCCCACGAAATAATTTTAACATTCAAAAATGAGCCGGATGGGAAGAGGACAAGACAGATAGGAGGATGGAGACTGCAGCAGTCTTTCGGGGGAAAATTCTCCCGTTAAATCCGACGAGCATATGCTTCTCTGATGTGTAGCGCGTGCGAGGCCATGCAAATCATTTAATAGCAGTGCACTCAGAGTGATTTCCATTTCCTGCCTAGCTTGTGAGGGGACTATTCCTTTTAATCAGATTAGATGACATTCTCCACAAACTTTTGGGGGTTTCAACTTAATTTGCCACGCTAAGTAGTCAGGGTAATTTGAAGTAAAGCAATCAGTGGGCTGAAAGAATGAAGTCAAACTTCATTTCTGTCTCTGAGGTGAGGGGCCAGCGGCTGTGAGCCCCACAGGACGCCCCCCAACCCACCCCAGCACCCGGGACCCCAGCAGAGTCTCCAGTGGCCAGTGGTGTTCTTCTGAAGGCACCTAATCAGATCTGGTTCCCATCCCAGAGCTCAGCTCGCTGCACTCCACCAGGCCTCCCCTGACTGACACAATTTATGGCACTGCCTCAAGCAATGATGGGAAAATGGATTCACACTCCTTAAAACCTTTGTCACCTGGGGAGGTCATGGACCCCTAAAGGGGTCTTTGAAATGGACTGGAGGGCCCTGCAGGTTTTTCCCGCTGGAGGTTCCAGGAAAGAGGACATTCAGTCTAAAGTGCCTTGATGGGCAAGAGTCGCCAAGGGTCGTCCTGGCAGGAGGGAATCCTCAGGAGCCCCTGAAAGGGAGTAGTGCCAGCCCCGGGCACAACTGTGGGCAGTGCTGGGGTGTCCCTGGCCGTGCAGTTTGTGCAGGCTGCGTGTGGCACAGTCCCAGGGTCACGGAGCCATCTGCACAGTAGTGCCCACGATTGCCGGCAGACAGCAGTCCCGGCCCTTCTGAAACCACATCCTGTTGGGGTTTGACTAGTCTGGAGGCTGCTTGCCCTTCCCTCTTACCATTCTCTGTTTCACGGCTGGCAGTGTTTGAGGAAAGGGAAGATTTTAATTGTTTAAACTAATTCCCTGCAAAGTGTTAGCAGATGAGGTTTAAACATCATCGTTATGAAGGCTGCTAGGATTTTCTAGCCACCAAGATATAAAAGCAAGAATGTAATGGTGAGATTTCATGTACCAAGACAAGCAGAAAAGTTTGGTTTTTTTCCTTCTTTTCTTTTTTCTCCAAACCTATTCTCCCTCCACCAGGATCTTGGCTGTGAGGTAAGGACACCTGCTTTCTGTGTCACAGCGGGTCTGTTTACAGCCTTGGGATGGAGAAGGGAATGAGTGCTGTGATCAGTCAACTCTGTAAAAATCAGAAGGACATCCTCTGACCCATGCACGTCCTTTCCTACCTGTAGGAAGGAAGCAGGACGGTGCTCTTCTGAGGACCTGCTGGGTCCTCCCTCCCACTGTCCTCAACCCTCCGAGGACAGTCCCCGAGGGTGGCTGTCATTTTCTCTGTTCTGTGGGAGTGAACGTTCCTATGTGAATTCCCCAGGTAACATGTGGACTCAAACCTTAGCTTGTCTGACCCACACGCCCGACTCGTGTCAGTGGAGTGTTCTAGCACATGACTCCCCAAAATGGGACTACGGGTGACTTTTTTATTACTTTGGTTTGCTGTTGAATAGATACAATATATACGTACTCAATAAATTCAAATACACAGTCACCTTTAGATTTCTTGCCACCGCCCACAGGCAGATCTAGTTCCCTGTGAAGTCTTGCGGAAATATTCTGGACTTTTATAAGCATGTTCATATATATTCTTTTTTCTCCTCACATAAATGGTGGTTCACTAAACACTCCTGCGCCTGTGTTTTTTCAGCTGATAATGTGTCTTGGAGGTGAGCTAAATAATTCTTTTTAACAGCCTTGGAGCTGGAAATGTTTTCCATTGTATGTATGTACCATAGTTTTAGTTAACAGAAATTGATTTATTTCACTGATATATTTATTTAAATGAGACTGATGAACCTTTCGAAAGTTATGTCAGACGACCATATTCCTGTGACTGCAGCCAGCCGTTGAAACCTGATGATGAACAAACGCCTCAAGTCTGAAATAAGCACATGGCATCTTGCAGTGACTTAATATTGGGTGCACTTTTGAAAAAATTTGTTTTGTGCCTTAAAAATGAATTATCATTTCTAACACACACACATTTGTGCCACTTGAACTAGAATTAAAGGTTACCAAAGAAAGACACCAGCGTCTCGAGATGTTCAGTAAAGTTAGCAGGGCCTGAAGCCCCCACACCCTTTTAGAGCAGCGGGATGTGAGGCTGAGCAGCCTGTCTGACTTTGGAGTACGACACAATTTGGATCAATAAGGTAGAAGGAGGGGTAGATCAGCTTTCCAGGAAAGAAAGAAAAGGAAACAACCAAAGAAGGAATTCTGCAATCTGTATAAACAGGGAAGTTCCTTTCTAACCCAGTAAATTGTAAGTCTTTAGATAGAAAGAATTTGGTCGGTCATGGCGGTCGAACACGCACATTGCTCCGCTTTCCATGTTGACACCTCCATCAGATGAATTACAACCCTAAGAGAACTTAGGAGGTCCCCAAAGATGGATTTTATACCCCGTTAACTCTGTATGTCCCCAGAAGTTATGGCGGTGGGGGAGGGGAGAGAGAGCAATTATTTTCCCCATGTGCCTACGTTTATTTAAGGTCAGGCCCTGCTAGGGGTTTCCAGGGTGTCAATGGGAATCCGTGATGATGAGCCTTTCAAATGCCCCACATAGTTTTATTTTTCTCTCTGTCATATGTTCTCCGTTGAAATGGCAAATCTGTTACGTCCCTATTAAGAAAGAATATTGGCCCTATATTTCTAAAACGGCACTTTTAGTTCTGCATTTGTGCTCTTAACTGAATTTCGTCCTGGTTCCAGACACCCCACGATCTATCGTAGCTGCCCTGGATCTGGACGTCCACGGCAGGAGGCTGGCGTCCCCTGCACCCTCTGTCCCTTTCTGTCCTCCCCACACCACATGGCTGCTCAGACTACACCCACCCTGTCCCCATGCTCGTCCCTTCCCCCCATGTATGGCTGTGACACAGACCTCTGGAATGTGGAGGCCTCCTGGTTTCCTGGCTGCCAAGCTCCCTAGAACTAACAGCGCTCAGGCAGAAGGGCAGAGAGTGGCCGCGTCACCCGTAGGGAAGCAGCGCAGGGGGAGCTCCCTGGGCAGCCATGGCAGGTGGCACAAGCCGGACCCTGACATCTAGATTTGGAAGAAACCTTGGAGGCTGCATAGGACTTCCCCTTCTCCCTCTGAAGGTCGCAGGAAGGTTAACGGGGAGACAAAGTGTAAATATGTATCTGATCATAGCTTGATGAATGACAAACCAGCCTTCAGAATGAAGGCCCAAAGACGCAGGGAAACAGTCCCTTCCTATGCTTAGATTCAGCAGAGTACGGGCGTCTGAGTTGAGATGTGCCTGGGTAGAAAGGGTGTGATGCGATGCCGGTGTCTGCGTGGGGCTCTGGGGCCGATGTCAGTGGTCTGTGTGGGGCTCTGGGGACTTTGTCAGTGGTCTGCGTGGGGCTCTGGGGACGTGATGTCAGTGGTCTGCGTGGGGCTCTGGGGACGCGATGTCAGTGGTCTGCGTTGGGCTCCGGGGACGTGATGTCAGTGGTCTGCGTGGGGCTCTGGGGACTTGATGTCAGCGCTCTGCATGGGGCTCTGGGGACTCGATGTCAGTGGTTGGTGTGGGGCTCTGGGGACGGGATGTCAGTGGTCTGCGTGGGGCTCTGGGGACTTGATGTCAGTGCTTGGTGTGGGGCTCTGGGGACGCGATGTCAGTGGTCTGTGTAGGGCTCTGGGGACTCGATGTCAGTGGTCTGTGTGGGGCTCTGGGGACTCGATGTCAGTGGTTGGTGTGGGGCTCCGGGGACGTGATGTCAGTGGTCTGCGTGGGGCCCCGGGGACTCGATGTCAGTGGTCTGCATGGGGCTCTGGGGACTCGATGTCAGTGGTTGGTGTGGGGCTCTGGGGATGCGATGTCAGTGGTCTGCGTGGGGCCCTGGGGACTCTATGTCAGTGGTCTGCGTGGGGCTCTGGGGACTTGATGTCAGTGGTTGGTGTGGGGCCCCGGGGCACCATATCAGTGGTCTGCGTGGGACCCCGGGACCGCGATGTCAGTGGTCAGTGTGGGGCTCTGGGGACTTGATGTCAGTGGTCTGTGTGGGGCCCCGGGGACTCGATGTCAGTGGTCTGCGTGGGGCTCTGGGGACACGATGTCAGTGGTCGGTGCAGGGTCCCAACAAGGCCTTCTGCTTCGATTCTTCTCGGCCTCTCTGGGCAGTGTACTTTCTCTGGGTGTGGGCAGGACCCTCTCTGGAATGGGGGTTTTCTCACCTACAGCCAAACAAGGCAGGTTAGAGAATTTCTTTATGGGCAGTTTTTGCACAGAAAAGCAGGGGGAAAGTTACACTGATATTGTTAGGTTTTACGGCTGGCTCCGGGAAAGGAGTTGTGTTTTCTAAGCCTTTGGGGAGAATGAGGAGGCAGCAGTGCCAGGGCAGGGGACGTCCCAGAGTGCTTTGGGGACCTACGTTTGGGGTTGTGTGTTCTGAGCCCCAACGAGGTGATCTAATCTAGAGATTCCAGAGACGGACCGTGAGCACCGACTGAGAGATGTGAAAACACAGGCGCACACACTCGCGTGGAGCAGGCGCCAAACGCAGGTGCACACACTCACTTCGAGCTGGCGCCGAGAAACGTTGCGAGTATCTCAATTGAACAAAGACATTCTGAACGTGGCCGGAGGCTCTTCTTGCTGGGTGCCCGTATTACCCTGGGGCCTCCCAGGTGCGTGCAGTGGTCAGCTACTGCACACTTGTGTGCTTGTCTCAATAAGCAGTGAGCTTGTTATTGTTGCAACAAGGAGTCACGTGGGGGCTCAGGAAAAGCAAGCATTTCTTTCTTAGACTCACCAGTCTATGGGGCAGGTGGGGCAGATATGCTCAGCTGCAGCGTGGGTGCAGGTGTGCCCTGCCTGCAGCCACTCAGAACATGCACCTTTCATGGAAAATTCCAGGAACAAAGGACACAGAGCAAAACCTGCAAGTCCACTTGGAGCCCCTGCCCTTGTTCACACCTGCCACGGCAGCCACACCTGCCATGGCCACACCAGTCACGGCAGCCATCTGCCACAGCGGCCACATGCCCCGCCAGCAAGAGTGGGGTGGGGCAGGGTGCATCTCCACCCACAGCTGGAACACGCTGCAAGGTAGCCACGTGGGATGACAGGTGGCCTCGCCACAGTGAGCGGATATCTTTGTCTGCACTGCTGTAACAAGATACCCAACACTGGGTAATTTATAAAGAAGAGAAATATATTTGTCACAGGCTGGAGGCTGGAAAGAAGCCAGAATAAAGGCACCCACATTCTCTGAGAGGGACAAATGCTGTGTCCTCATGTGGCAGAAGGTCAGAGGGCAAGAAGGACTAATGTATCCCCATGAAGCCCTTCCTAGGGGCCCCTCGTCAGTCCTGTGTCTTCTCCGGGTGTCCGTGGCACTGTGCTCATGGTCTGCCTGCTCCACGGACACCCCCTCAGTTCCTCTCAAGGCTCCTTCTCCTCCCCACAAACACTCAACACTGAGGTGCCGCAGGCTCACCCCTTTGCCTCCTCCACTGACCCCTCTCACGGCTGCATACCATGAGGACACCTGGTCCAGTGCCCGGCCAGCTCTCCTGTGCTCCACTCCCATAATCCTCTTGATTGCCAAGCAGATCTCTGCAGTGTCCCCTCCAGAACTGCTTCCTCTCTTTCCACCAAGGTGGAAAATCCATCTTTTGATCATCCAGGACAACAACCTTGGAGTCGTCATTAAGTTTTATACTCCTCGCACGTAAACACCAACTCTCTAGGCAAATGCGACTGGACCTTCAGGACTGGAGCCAGAGTCTTGCCATTTCCCAGCACCCTTGCTGTCGCCCCCTTTGTGGAAGCCCTGGTCAGCTCTCACCTGGACTGCTGACATGGGCTTCCAATAGGCCTTGCTGCCCTGCTGGAGTCACTTGTGCAGAGTGATCCTCCTGAGATGCAATTCACATCACGTTATTCTGCTCCAAGCTCCATTCCACCCAGACTAAAAGCTCCGATCCTTGCACTGCCCTGCGAGGCCGTGTGTCCTCTGTGGCCCCTTGTCTGGAGGGCAGGTCTCTTCCCGCACGTGCTCTGTGCAGCCGCTCAGGACTCCTCACTGCTCTGACTTCACCAGCTGTGTCCTGGCTACGGTGAGTGACATGGTTGCCCCTTCCTCAGACTCTTCTTCCAGAATCTGCCGGCATCTGCCTTGCTTCTTAGCCTTTGCTCAAATGTTACGTTTCCTTTTCTTTTTAACGTTCCCTTTCGAGTCTGGCCGATACATTCAACCTGACCCCCTCTCCCCCCATCCGGTACCCTCTATTCTCTTAAAGTACTCTACTTTTGTTTTTTTCATAACACATCACTGTTAGGCAATATATATCAATAGTTTACTAATTTGTTATCTTTATTCTTTAGAGTAAGATAATTTTTCTGAAGGGAGAGGTATTTTTGTATTTACACAAGGATGCCATACTTGCTAGCCTTCACTTGGTGCAAATTTACAGATTACTTATATTAATAGAATCCAGTTCCTTTTCTCATTAGCCAATAATAATAAAAATAGGATTACTTGATTTCCAAGCAATTGTAAACAATTATAAATGTGGACTGTGAAATTTCAAAAGCAATTATAAACATAAACACTGATCACTCAATTAAATATGATCATGCTGATAAAATTATATTCATTTTTATTTTGCTTAAATAAAAACACCCAAAAATGACTCCAGAGAAACCTCTGGCCTTCTAGGAATACCTCTGCAGACCCTAATTTTGGGTTTCACCTGCAGAGTGACAGTTGCTATGCAGTTTCCAGGCTGCCCAGAGGGGAGCACGGAACTCCAAGGCGTTACCAGTTTACCTTGTGAAACAGACCTAAGTCACATTTCTACCCCTGGCTCTCACAGGTCAAGTTCAAAGTGTTAGATAAGCAGAGTGAAAGGAGAATGGAATCTAGTATTTATCGACCACTTACGGAAGGTCAAATATCTTCACATACACTGTCTAGTTAATCATCCCTACAAAACTACTGAATTATTTCCCCATTTTCACAGAGCAAAAAAACAAGTTCTAAGAAGTTCAATGACTTGCCCAAGGTCACAAAGAAAGTGGATGGATTAAAAAACATCTTTTGAAAAAGGAAGAAAGAGGATGGGTGGCCGTGGGACAGGGAGGGAGAGAAGCCAGAGGCCCTCGTGAAACCCTCAGATGAGGGGAGACAAACAGGCCCCACGCACACCCCAGGGTGGGATGGATCCAACCCACTCACAGCCTGCCCTTTAACAGTCCCCTTCGGACTTGGCCACAAAGAGGACGAAGGGAAGGTTGCCAGCTCGCACAGCAGCAGCAGCGAAGGCTCTCAACGTGTTCGGAAAGTTTCCCAGGTGAATGCAGAACATTGACCTGAATTGAATCATGCCATATGTCTCCAGGATTAACTCAGGCCGTGGAGGCCCTGCAGGATAGACCTGTCTTATAAAATAGAGCACTTAGACTTCTCTAGTGGAGAGGCAGATCAGCTGGAAGAGTGAGTCTGGACGAGCTAGTTCAATGTGCACCTGGTCAAATGGAGCTTCATGAAAGATCCGACCTTTCTGAGCCAGTCGGGGAATTTGTGAATTTATTTTATTTTATTTTATTTTTGAGACAGAACCTCAAGCTCTCCCCCTAGGTAGAGTGCATCACAGCTCGCAGCAACCTCTAACTCCTGGTCTCAAGTGATTCTCCTGCCTCCACCTCCCAAGTAGCTGGGACTAGAGGCGCCCTCCACAATGCTCAGCTATTTTTTGGACGCAGCCATCATTGTTGTTTGATGGCCGGGCTGGATTTGAACCCACCTGAGATGGAAATTGTGAAATTATAAATGAATTAGTTGCTGCCTCTACCCAAAAAGGCCAGATGAAGAAGAAAAGGCTCACGCTGCCCTGGGAATTATTGCTGCCATTGTAGTCTGCTTCTTGTATTTAACTGGGCTTGAGTGAAATGTAGGCTTATTGCTATTTGCAGGTGTTGCACGCAAAGCACTCCTTTATAAGAAAGATCACAAAAATACGTAAGATCGAAAACATTTGGAGATTTCTTATCTGAAAGCCTTGCTTTCTTAAACACAGTTCTCTCATATTACACCTGTTAATAACTTTGTAGTGTCATTACACTTCAGCCCTTCAGAGAGGAGGAGGCGAGGCAGAGAATGTAGGCCAGGGTGTACAAACGCAGCAGGCGTTACACGTGCAGTGTTCTTTTTAGAGTTTTCTGTTCCTCCTGATTACAGCGGATCTGGTTTCCATGCTTATTTACACAATACTTAAGCTTTTAAGATTGGGAAGTTATCTGCCTCATCAGACTTATTATTGAGGATCTGAGTGGGATGCATTTGAATGGTGAACTATGTAATCATCTAAATAGCAATAAATGGCATAGCAGGTTTGAAACAGACATGAAGGGAGTTGTTCAGAGCTGATGTGTATGGAGAGTATTTTCAGTATTGCTGAATGTGAATGATTAGAAAGAAGATACTTTTCTATCAATGTAACAGTATTCTGATATTTTTAACACAATTAAAATGCCAAGGAATACGGGTGCCTTTCCACTACATCTGGCTAGTTTTTCTATTTTTAGTAGAGATGGGTTCTTACTATTGCTTAGGGTGGTCTCCAACTCCTGAGCTCAAGTAATCCACCCACCTTAGTCTCCTAGAGTGGCGGGATTACAGGTATGATTCACCATGTTTGGTCAAGCTAGAGTTTCTTTCACTATACTGCTTATATTACTATAAATAGACATAAAGGGGAAATACATGCAAAATTTGAAAAGCAAGACAGGAGGCACCGTGTCTGGTGTAAGCTAAGTGCCCAGGCTTTGAAATCACCAAATTACTGATTAAAGCTCCGACTCCGTCTTGTCTTAATTGAATGATATTGGACAAGCTGTCTGCCTACTTCGTTTATTTATCTGTAAAGTGGAGAGGATAATATTTATCTTACTAGGTTGTAAGAATTACAAAAGATAATGTGTTATGTTTAGAAGATATGGCAGCACCGGGCACACAGTTAGTGCAACTGAGTGAAGCTGGCACAGAATAATCATGGGCCACTCTTCCCTCACTCCCAAAATGGGGACAAAATGTATCTCGCACAGTCGCTAAAAAGATTAAATGAAGCAGCACATGTGAGTATTCAAATAATGTAACTATTACGATTAATGTTGTTGTTCAGAATTTCAGCTTCATCATCTTTGTAAGGGCAACAATGTGCATGTCACCAATTTGTCTTGAAGATTAAATGAAATTACACACGTAGAACTCCCAATCCAGTGCTTGGCATTTAGAAAGTACACTGTAATAGAAATTAATGTTACAGAAAAGCAGATCTCAGAGCATCTGGAGCAGTTTTACACTGGCAAAGTACCCCTTCTCCTGAGGTCGATGATGCAAGGACTCAGGTGTGCGAGTGGGTGTGCACAGGGGTGTGTGCACGAGTGTGAAGCACCCGGGACTCTGCCTGCCTCTCTCAGAGTGTGAGTCTCTTCTTCCCTGGATCACTGTGCCCTGCTCGGGGTAGATGTAACTGGTTGGGTCACGAGCCGGGACTTAGAGATGCTCACACATCCCCTTTCTCATTCTGGGCCACCTGCCTCTAACAGGTGTTCCACTCAGCCTCCCCGCCAAATCGCTTCATTTCCTGTCATAGAAGAGCCCTCAGAAGTGACCCAAAAGCACAGAGGGATGTGGGAAACGGAAGGCGATTTCAGTGGTGGGAGCAACACAGCGACATTAGCGCTGGTCAGTTCACAGGCTCTGCCTCAGTTTAACTTCTGTTTTCATTTCAAAACAGACAGCGTTCAGGGGTCTGCAGCCAGCCAAGTCCAGCGCCAACTAAGCTCACGCTTTATAACCACGGCTGCAGTCCTTGGACACGCAGATCTTAAAACAGGCAGACAGTCCCGGGGCCCTCCGTGGGCAGCTGTCTCAGGCCTTGGTGCCGGCCTCTTATTTGTCCACAATAAACATTGAGGTCATTTCATAACCGAGCATTTCACAAAACAAAATACATCAGTTGGACATTCTGGACGCTGCGGGGTGTTGTGGTGCTGCCGCCAGTAGCCCCGCGTGGGCCTGGAGCCCTCTGTGCTGTGTGCCAGGCTCCGCGCTTGACACCACACGTGCATTGTTTTATTTGATCCTCACCCCAGTGTTGGAAGCTAGATGCTGTTAACATCTCCATTCACACGAGGAAACTGAGGTACAGGAAACGCTCTAGGGAGGTGGCTGGGTCAGGGGTTCCGTGAGCTTCCCACTGAGCCCCCCCAACCCTGGAGGTCAGTCTCTTATTCGCCCCCAAATCCCAGAGGGATTAGGTTTTTGTTACTCCTGCTGTTTGGTTTTGATGCTTCTATTTGATCATGGAGCTGTTGGTTGCACTGGGGATTCAGTTAGAGCTCAGTAATGCAGCAGACAATGCTGAATGCCAGGGCTTCTGAGTCCTTTCTGGACGCAGCCCCAGCTGGGCAGCCACACCCAGTCCCCGCTCCCCACTCCCCAGCTGCACGCTCACAGGTCAGTCCATCTGGGCACCTGGTCCAACTCTGCATTTCCAAAGCGCTGCCTGTGAGCGCCTGTTTACCTACTGCGCCCTTTTCTTAACAACAGTATCCGGTTGTGTGGTTCCATCTGTTTAACCTCCCTGGGCCTCTGTTTCTGAGTCTGTGCTCTGAAGGATGGGGCAAGATGATCCCTGAGATTCCCCCCAGCTCTGACCCACAGAGCTTCTACATGGATGGGTAACAATTTTATTCTTATTTATTTATGTTTTATTTTTTTGCAGTTTTGGCTGGGGCTCGGCTTGAACCTGCCACCCCATGGGAATCTCGTCTCCACCTGCCCTTTGGCTCTCAGTTTTCTTCCTTCCAACTGCCTCCCTCCCCCTCTGTCCCTTCCTCCCAACGTTGCCCTCATGCCCCGTCCTCCTCGCCTCTGCTCCATTTCATTTTCTTTCCCTGCCCCCTCTTCTCCTGCCCTCACACCCTCGACTTCTCTCTCTTTCTCCTCCCCTCCCTCCCTGTCTCGCTTTCCTCTGGATGTTTGCTTTCTCCCTTTCTTCCTCACCCTTATTTTTATCTTTTTTCCCACCAGTTTCAGCATGTCCAACTTTTCCTTTGCTGTGCTATTTAGATACGAGGAGATCTTTGGAATGAAGCAGATCTGCTGTAGGAAACCCCAAGTGTGTGGTCCGATGCTTCCAAGACAGAGCAGTGGGCAGTGGGCAGATAAATCGTTTGCTCTCTCTGCTGCACAGATAATCTTATTATTGTCCTTGCAAATACGATTGAGGTTCCAGTTCAACGGAGGCAGTGTTTTTCCTTGAGTGTGCCATGTTCCTCGGTGCTCTTACAGAATATCCCGGTTCCTTTCTGTAGTAAAAACAGCACCTATGAGTTGTTAGTCTTGTTCAGAAAGCTCGAACATGATGATGACCCTTAAAAGACCCAGATGGAAGCCCCCACCTCTGTTAGTAAATAAAGCTGCAAGGTCACAAATTGTATTGCCTGGATTTGGGCCCCGTACGGACGAGGCCCAAGATGGATCTTGTGTTCTTTCTCTGTGCTTCACAAATCTGTTATGTATCCCTTTACTTTTGGTTAAATTATTGGAGATTTATTTTCTAACAGGCTTCTTTTGGAGTCCAGATACCTTGTGTAGAGAGACGCCTGCTCTGTTTTGAGTGGCGAGCCCTGCACTTGGCCACCGGCATGGAGAAGGGTTGGGCGACAGCAGAGTCTCTTTGCTGCCAGAACCTTTCAGGACACAAGCATTTTTTCCTAGGTTCTTTTTCTGTGCCAGCTGAAGTGAGACTGGCTTTTAAAAATAAAACAATGTCTGCAAACAACCTTTATTTTTAAAATCACTCATGCTTACAGAGCCTATTGTTTAAAATGTTGGTCGGGATCTGAGACCTTAGGCTGTGTGCTCTTGGAAACACCTGGGTCCTTCCCAAACCTGAATTCTCCTTTCTCAGGGAGAAAGACTGATGCTAAAATGGTCCTGGTGTTTCAGATATCGCTG
Organism: Arctocebus calabarensis; assembly: GCA_963573935.1. Lineage (NCBI taxonomy): Eukaryota > Metazoa > Chordata > Mammalia > Primates > Lorisidae > Arctocebus > Arctocebus calabarensis. The sequence goes on along the minus strand of CAUYON010210908.1, from coordinate 9,524 downwards.
CCTAAGTTGTACGAATGTTTTTAAGGACATACAAGTAGGCCTGTGTTTGATGTAGAGGGGTGAAGAAATTGTCTTTGGTTTCTAATTTCTGCCAAATATTTTACATAATCTGTCTTAGAGACCTCAGGTAATCACAGCATTTTAAAGAGTCAGGATGGATATTTGAAAAGGGACCCTATTCTCCTCTTAGATTCTTGGGTTCTCGCCTTAACATGCAGGTTTGGAATTTAATTTAATTCTTGGAAAATAGTTTCTTCATAGGTTATTTTTAATAAAAAGGAGATTTTAGAAGTACAATCAGGTGGTCTCCACACAGAGACCTACAGGGCACTTCCTGACTGTGGATGCCCCTGTGTGGAAGGACCACGGCCGCTCAGCCCCAGGCTTAGGGAGCAGCTGGGGCGGCTCTGCTGTGGCTGAGGTGGGCTTACCTTCCAAGTGTCCCAGCCCCTGGGAGCTCTGAACTCTGAGTAGCTCCAGAGGGTGATAAACGGGCTCTTGGGTGGTGTGTGGACTGTTGACAGGAGCCTCGAGCTGCGATGCAGAACATGTTAACCAGGGAACAGTGTGGCTTCTGAAAGGCAGGTGCCCTGGGAAGGGAGGAGATGGAGGAGGGAGGCGTGGGGAACGTTCCCAGGAGAGAACTTGCCAGAAAGTCACTGCAGTAAGTGTGCCATCCATCCCCTGTGACCTACAGCAGCCTCTTGGCCCCCAGAGGAGAAGGTGTCTTCCAGGCTCTTTCCAGAGAGGTGACACTTTTTGGCACTTATACCCCCAAAATATTCATTAATATTTTCTTATATGTGTCACCTCACTGGGAAACTTTCGTATTCCTGGGAGGGCTCTTGTGTAGACAACATTCCCCAGCCCTGCTCCCTCATCCTGAGGCCCAGACAGCCCCAGACAGCCCCAGACAGGCCAAGCCCCTGGCTGCAGCTGAAGGACAAGCTGCTGTTACAAGGGCAGAACGGAGCTCAGGCTGTGAGCCACCAGAAACAGCTCTGCTCAGAAGTGAGAAGCCTTCCCACTCTGATAAGACTCAGCAATTTGGATGTCTTTTTGTGAGAAAGGAAATCGATGCACATGGAATTATCTTAAAACTGGGCCCCTCAGCTTGGCACCCACAGCTCAGTGGCAAGGGTGCCGGGCATATGCTCTGGGGCTGGTGGGTTCGAGCCTAGCCTGGGCCTGGGTCTGCTAAACGACATTGACAACTGCAACCAAAAAATAGCCGGGCATTGTGGTGAGCGCCTGTAGTCCCAGCTACTTGGAAGGCTAAGGCAAGAGAATTGCTTAAGCCCGAGAGTTTGAGGTTGTTGTGACCTGTGACAGCATGGCACTCTACCCAGGGTGACATAGTGAGACTGTCTAAAACAAACAGACAAAAAACTGAACTCTGTGGAGCTATGAATAAATGACAAAACTTTCCAAATCCAGGTCTCCCAATCAAGAGCCAAGTAAGAAAGCTGGGCGTGGTGGCAGTGTCTGTAGTCCCAGCTACTGGGAAGGCTGAGGCAGGAGGATCGCTTGAGCCCCGGAATTGGAGGCTACAGTGAGCTGTGATTGCATCCCTTCATTCCAGCCTGGGCAGCAGACTGAGACCCAGTTTCCCAAAAAATAGTCAAGTAACAAACTGCCAGCAGATGGCACCATGAGCATCTGGTTTAGACCTGAGGCTGAGCACATTTATCTTCACAAAGCTCTTCTCAAAATATTAAGCAAAACTTTGACTAAAATGCAACCGTATTTGGACAAGCAGGTTTATTTTACTTTAGTGCTTTGTTATTAGAAACATTCATATGTGTGTGTATATATTTTACTATCAAGCCCTAAAGTTATGGAAAATATCCTTGATGGTTAGGATGGACTGTAAACTTTTACAGCATAATTTGGAGGCAGATTTTTCAATTCCTCTTTTTAAGCAAACTTTTTCTTAATATGAGGTTTAGTGGTTGTGTGTCTGTGAAACTCAAGAGAATATTTTTGGTTATCTAAATACCCCAGGGAAGAACACACATTCAGGAAGAAGGAGACACGCAGTGTGCGTGTGTGTTTTAAAGAACAAGGTAAATGTTTTCGTTTCTGTTTGTGCATCCGTATTCAAATGTGCAAACAGACACGCTCGGCTGTTGAGCAAAATCAGCAGATATAGTGGTAGCTCAGTACAGAGATGCTTCTGTCTCTCAGATTCTACTTCACCCTCAATCTTCACCCTCTGGAGATTCTAGAGTAGGAAACACCCTGAGAAGTCCATTGTAGATAAAGTATTTGGAAAGGAAGCTGTCCCTTAGCTAAACAACCATGAGCTTGTTGGGTGGAAAGTCTAAGCGAAACCTTCAACCATCTCTGTGAATACTCACTGGGTAAGCGTCAGGACGGAACTAATGGACCGATGGGAGGACCGACGGCTGCCGCCTCACGGCCAAACCGTATCTGGGGCAGAAGTGAGGTTGGAGGCTGATGATCAGAAGGGCACTCACGAGAGACCCCCAAGTTCCAGAGGTGCACGTGAGGGGGGCTGCCGCCTCAGCAGGAACATTGAAGATGCAAAGCTAAGGGTGCACACGAGTTGCAAGTGCAGGACGAAGACTGGCTTGCTGGGGTGGCCGGTGTCTGCTTGTGACTTTGCCCTGTCTGCGGGAACAAGGCCGTGTGCCCCTTGCTCTGCTCAGCCACTTCCTCTTAGCAAGCATTGCTGTGTGGACCTACCCTTCTCTCTCTCTTTTTTATTTATTTTCAGTTTTTGGCTGGGACTGGGTTTGAACCCACCACCTCCAGTATATGGGGCCAGTGCCTTACTCCTTTGAGCAACAGGTGCCAATCCCTACTCTTCTCTTTTTAATTATAAGTATTGATGTCAGCAATTAATTCAGCGTTTATTTAATTTTTACCTTTGGCACAGACTTATACCTTGCAGAAAATAAAAATAAATAATAAAATAAAAACAATAAAAATAATTGCTCGAGACAAGCTGACATCCAAGAGAAGCAGGAGACCCTGGAATGTCCAGAGATGGTGGCTGGTGCTGGAAGTCGGGGGAATGTCATCCCTGGGGTTGCAAGCTGGTCTGTGGAAATCCCTCAGGAGGTTGAGAGGGAGGGAGGACGGGCTGGGGCTGCAGAAGGAGAGGAGCCCTGGTCACTGGCACCCGCACCTGCACCCCAGGCTGCTGTTGGCTGCGATGGAGCCTGGTGCCGTCAGGCGCGTGGACAAACGGGGGATGCCTCTGCCGGTGGCACGGGAAGCAGGTTCAGAGGTGTCAGGCCCCGGGCTCTGCACCACCCTTCTCTGAGGTCCCCTGTCTCCACACTCACTGACCCTCTTAGCGTAACGGGATGGAAACAGTAAAAGGAGGTCCCCAAACAAAGCCATGTTGACTTCCCAGAATTCCAGATAAGAAGAGAGAAAAGAGTCTGCCAAATAGAAACAGAAAGGAGTCTGTGGAAAACCCAGTTTTATTTCAGTCTTCCAAGTAGATGTTTCAAAGGGCAAACCATAAAAAGTAAATATGGAGATGATGGCGGGATTTCCTGAGATACACGAGCGGGACCATGCTGTGCCCCAGGAGCGTTAATCCCAAGAGCAATGTATAGCTGTAGTGTCCACAGGAACATTTCCGGCTTTTAGGGGAGAAAGTGTGGGGAGAAAAAGACCTAATTGCTTCGAAATGGCAGAACAAGCTATGCCTGGTCTCTCCACTCACAGAGAAGGGAAAGATGGTGGAAAGTTTGGGAGGTTCTTAAGTTCATTCAACAGAGCGGGCGATTATGAAATTCTAGCTTTGGTACCAGATCTGATTTTGAATTATTTCTCCAACAGGTATTGGTTGATTTTCAGTGAGTTGCTTAACTTCTCTGAGCTTAGTTCAACAATTGTATCTACTTCAAAGAGTAAATAAAAGCATGTCAGTAATGCACATAGAAGTATTAATATTCCTAAATATTTATCAAATGCCATTCTAAACACACTCATCAATTTTTGTAAAATTTTCATAATTATTTGTGTCTTTGATGCTGGTTCAGAGCCCTGCGTAATGCTAAAGTAACCACTTTCCCCCAAGGTTGAGGAAGCCAACACGTCAGAGGCAATTTGCAGGGTCCTCTGAAGACAGAGCTGCTGCTTCTCTTAGCAAAAAATGTGAAAAAGTAAAAGATTGTTATTGTTTTAAAGGGAAAGAAAGGAAGAGATACCTAGTTATATGATACCCAGTTATATTTTCCTTATGTTTTTGGCGTTATTCTTTCTAAATTTCCATCTGGACCCATTCCTGCTACATTCTGGAATGAAATGCCTTGTAGACATTAGAGGTGAGCCGGAGGCTGTGGCCGAGCACCCACGATGGAGCTGCACTAAGGGTGACCATGCTGGGGGCTCTGCCTGCACCACAGCCCCAAATCACAGGCAGATCAGTGGCCTACACTGGGCTGTCTGCTCCAGTTCTCTAGAAAGGTGGGGAGATGAGAGGGAGACAAACCAAAAAGCAGGTGAGATGCTGTTGCCCTGTTTGCACACAGGCAGGTTTTCCCTCATGTGATCTTGACTGTGCACCAACTATTAGACATTTCTAGAAGAGTTAAAAGAATGCTGTGAATTCTTTCTTGCCCAGAAGAGCTATTGCTACAAGACGGGCCAGTGTCACCCTGAAGTACGGGCCATGCCCTCGTCTACCCTGCAGCTAACACCTAATATCTTTAATTCTGTATCTTTACATCTGTGTTCTGAAATTACGGAATTTCCTAATGTTCACCTAATATCTTTAATTCTGTATCTTTACATCTGTGTTCTGAAATTATGGAATTTCCATTTGGTTTTTATTCAAATCTGCTGTGTCACTTTTTATAGTTTCTAGTTCTCTGGTGACATTTTCCAACTTGGTTCTTAGTTCCTTATTTTAAAAAAAGCATAATTGTTCTCTGATAATTTCTGTATCTTCAGAGCTTGTGGGTGTATGGCCATTATTTCTTTTCTTTTCTTTTTGCAGTTTTTGGCTGCGGCTGGGTTTGAACCCGCCACCTCCAGCATATGGGGCCAGCACCCTATCCCTTTGAGCCATAGGTGCCACCCCACTATTTCTTTTTAGGGATCATTTATAGTGCCTTGTTTTCTTGTGTGCCTAGTTATTTTTGGCTGTGTGCTAGACACCATATTTAGAAAAATTTATTAGGAAGACTACTTTGAGGCCTAAAAATCTATTGTCCTCTATAGCAGTGATTTTCACTCGGTGTGCTAGGCAGAGGATCTTAGGTGTGCCATAAAAATTGTTAAAGATCATTGATTAAATTATTTTTGAAAGAAGTTCAGAGTGCAGTAAATATATTCTTTGTTTGATTCTTTTTTTTGATCAGCATAATTTCAGTGTGCGGCAGAAGTTTAACTATAGGTTCAAGTGGACCATGAGACCAAAGAGGTTGAGAAGCGCTGCCCTACAGCATATTATTATTTTGCTTTAGTTGGGAGCCTGCGAACACTACCTATCTGAAACCAGCATAATCCACTTCCAAGGCTTGATGTTCTCTGAATAATCCAGATGTTGCTGGCTGGAAATCCAAGTGATGGCTGGGTTACTTCTATATCATCCTACCTTCGACTTAAGCAAAGAGACTTTATCAGTCTTTGCCTTGGGAGGCTTCAGGTTTTTTCTTTTGCCCTCCCAATCCTTTGAAACCCACTGAAAGCAGTTTAGTTTCGAAACTGTTTCTTATGAATCAGCAAATGCGCTCAGGGTGAGGCAGCTTTGAGTGCTGGGCTCATGCCTCTGGGGCCTTGGCTTCCCCTGGATTTTAGTTCTTCACTATTTCACTTTTTAGGAAGATTCTTTTCCTGAGTTTCCTTCAGTGCAGTGCTCAGAGCTTGGCCTAAATGACTCAGTTCTGCCATGTTTGGAAGATGGTGCTGCTCTGGGTTGTAAATAATGGGATTCTGAAAACGGGTGGAGATGGGTGCTCAGTTCGGAACATGGCAGCTACAAAATAGAAACTAAAGGAAAATGAGGCATGGTGAGGGTGTCGCTGCAGAGTGAGTGTGAAGCCTGAGCATTCGTCTCCAGCACGTGGCTTCTACACGGTGTGAAGCTTTAGGGTCCTTCCCTCAAATAGCACTGGATGCTCCCTATGAAAATCTGTAAGTTTATTGTCTAGTTTTGCTGTGCAACCACAGCAATACAATAAGCATGCACTTTTTCACACAGGTCAAGGTGGGTGAGGGTGCAGCTGGAGTTGAGGTCTCTCATCATTTCTAGCCCTAGCGCCTCAGCTGGGCAACAACAACTCACCAGTGGACCATTCTTCCCATGGCGGGAGCCGGAAGCCTCCAGAGGGGTGATGGAAACAGGCCATAGCTTTTATGGCTGAAGCTACAAACGAGCACTCCGCCCCTTCTGCTTACGTCCTGTGCCCCAAACAAATCACACCCCAGACCTGACAGCAGTGGGATGGGGAGGGAATGTGAAAATAACTTGACCTACTTCAGGAGGTGTTCCGACAGACTGCCGGGTGAGGTGAGGTCGTGGTGACAGCAAACTATCAAGTATTTGGTCCCAATTGGGAGTATAAAACCATGCTTTCCAGTGCTGGAGTTCAATTAGCTTGTTCCTATTAGTTTTCTTAAAGTCGTTATTGATGGTAATTGGACATTCAGAGCTTTTCTCATCAACTCCTACCTAGCAAAATCTCACTATGTTGCTTAGGCTGGAAACTCCTATCTAGACTAGACTCCTATCTAGTCTACTCAAAATGACTAGATAACCATTTAACAAATATGTTAAGGCATCCCATATCCTAATAGCATGACAAATATAATAAATCTGTGTGTGAGCTCTGCACAGTGGCACTACTATAGCCATGAGGTTTATCCAAGGCATGATTATTATAATTGAAAACTTCCCAATACATGCTTAATAATGTTGACCTTTAAATAAAAGTAATTGAATTCCTTCAATTCAGTTTTTATTTCTGCTGTTATGTATTTCAATATGCAAGATTCCTTTTGTGTTCTCTATCTTTCATTTTTTAAAAATAAACTACTGTTCTGTGTCATTCCTGACCACTTCATCTTTCTCAGGATATTAATGACAGTTTTTGACATTTCTTTTCCTACAATATAGTTTGTTCACCCCACATCACCGGTTTTTTTCTCTTTGTTTGATTGGGCCCCTGACTTTTTTTTTCTTTCGGAGGGTGGGGCAGGAGCGCGTTCTGTGGCCTGGGAATGAGGGCAATGGTGAGATCCAGCCCACTGCAATCTCACATTCCTGGGCTCAAACAATCTTCCTGCCTCAGCCTCCTTCAGAGCACAGGTGTGAAACAGCGCAGGCCACTTTTTTAGTTTTTGGTAAAGACAGAGATCTCACTATGTTGCTTAGGCTGGAAACTCCTGTCTTTTATATCATAGATTTCTTAAAAGGGCTTGTGGTCCTTATTTTCTGTGATATTTAACATTTGTATTTTAGGAAGCGGACTGGAAGCTCTGTGCATGTGGGCGGGGCTTGGACTGTGGCTGTTTGCTGGGGAAGCCATTCCCAGAGGGTCTTTCTCCAAGGCTGATCCCATGACCTAGAGAAGGATTCTCCAGCTGCTGCCTGGGTGTCAGGGCTCTGGCTGCTCAGTTGGAGAAGGCGAGTGGTGTCCATGTAAAGAATGCCACTTCCTGCTTGGGTCTTCCCCCCAGCCGAGCCTGGTGTCCTCCAGTCTGGGCCTGGTGACTGCATGGCATGGAGGAGAGGGTGCGTACGGAGCAGCTGCTTCTCCAACAGTACTTCCTTTCCATCCCACTACCGAGGAGGCCACGCCACCATGGGAGCCCTCGTGACCCACGGCAATTCAGGCTACAGCCCTCTTGGCAGGTGGCTTGGAATTTAGACCAAATGCCTTTGCATTTCTCCACCAGCTTTCTTCCCTCCAGAATTCTGTTGTTATTATTTTTTCTTTCTCTTTCTCCATTGTTGTTTCAGTTGAGTGGAGAGAGAGCAGGGTGGGGTCATCTTTCAGATGCCTGCGTGCCTTTCCGGGTGAGCTTTCCTCTGCTCCTGCCTAGAACCTGCCCGCCGTAAATTTGCTTCCTTCATGCCGCATTTTCAGATGAGTCTGGGTTTGAAGTTCCAGCACCATGACCCTTGTGTCCAGGCTTCTCAGAGGCCTGTGTATGTGAGCTGCAGAAATTCTCCACCCCAACCTGAGTGGGGGCTGTCAGGAGTCAGGCCCCATGGATGAACTTAGAAAACCAGGACAGATTTCTCTTTTGGGATGAGGATGGCAAAGGAGTTACTAGCCCTACCTATTTCTCCTCATTAACTCACAGTGACACTCTGCTCGGAAGCCCGCTCCCCCTTTCAGGTGTTACCAGTTACGCCCCGAGTCCCCAGGTCTGGGCTTCATGCCACGGAGAAGGAGAAATGAGTAAGGATGGACCGGGTGCTACCGCTGGCTGAGGGAAGTACAGCGGATCGGAGGAAGATGGCCTGGCTGGTGTGGACTCGGGCCCTGGGTAGACGCTGGACCTACTGGGCTCTGGCCCCACATGGACATCAGGCCCCTCTGGAATCTGAGCCCACATGGACTCTGGGCTCATATGGACTCTGGCCCCACATGGACTTTGGACCCCACTGAACTCTGGCTGCACGTGGTCTCAGAAACCACGTGGAGCCTGACCCACGTGGACTCTGACCAACGTGGACTCTCGGCCCACATGGACTCTGACCCACATGGAACCTGACCCATGTGGACTCTGACCCATGTGGACTCTGACCCACATTGACTCTGGCCAATGTGGACTCTGACCCACATAGGCTGTGACCCACATGGACTCTGGCCAATGTGGACTGTGACTCACATGAACTCTGACCCACATGGACTCTGGCCAATGTGGACTGTGACTCACATGAACTCTGACCCACATGGACTCTGGCCGATGTGGAACGTGACCCTTGTGGACTCTGACCCATGTGGACTCTGGCCCACATGGACTCTGACTCACATGGACTCTGACCCACATGGACTATGGCTGATGTGGACTCTGGCCAATGTGGACTCTGACCCACATGGACTCTGGCCAATGTGGACTCTGACCCACATGAACTCTGGCCCACATGGACTCTGACCCACATGGACTCTGACCCACATGGACTCTGACCCACATGGACTCTGACCTACAGGGACTCTGACCTATGTGGACTCTGGGCCCACATGGACTCTGGCCCACATGGACTCTGACCCACATGGACTCTGACCTACATGGACTCTGGGCCCACATAGACTCTGATCCACGTGGACTCTGGTCGATGTGGACTCTGACCTATGTGGACTCTGGGCCCACATGGACTCTGACCTACATGGACTCTGACTCACATGAGCTCTTGCCCACGTGGACTCTGACCCACGTGGACTCTGGCTGATGTGGACTATGACCCACATGGACTCCGGCTGATGTAGACTGTGACCCACATGGACTCTGGCTGATGTGGACTATGACCCACGTGGACTCTGGCTGATGTGGACTATGACCCACATGGACTCTGGCTGATGTGGACT
>CAUYON010210907.1:0-14095 GCA_963573935.1 Arctocebus calabarensis | reverse complement strand
TAATTTCTATGCATCTCTCCTCTCTGAGACATATCCTAATCTCAGGAACCATGCACTCAAAATGGCAACCATCTTTGGCAGCACTTATGTCTGTGAACAGACTTTTTCCAGAATGAAACATCTGAAATCTCCAACCAAATCGAGACTAACTGATGCACACATGCATCATTTGTTACAAGTAGCAGTGACAAATATGGAACCAGATATTGACCATCTCATTAGCCAAAAGTAGGCCGGCCCATATTTCCCATTGAAATATTGGTAAGTTTATTGATTTATCTTTATTTGTTCTTCATTTTAAATATCGTATTTGTTCCCATTTTATTTTTTTAGTTCAAAATAAGATATGTGGAGTGTGCATAGGAATTTGTTCAGTTTTTTTTTTTATACTATAGTCCCACCTGCCAACAGTCTGAGGGACACTGAAGTGGCCCCCTGTTTAAAAAAGTTTGAGGACCCCTGAAAAATGTTATTATGAATTTCCACTTCCCATAAATATCTCCTAGTCTACCAGAGAAAAACGCTTCCTTTATCTCAGTGACATCTGCCCACAGCAAAGCTTCAAAAATGAGAAGTCTACAACTAATCAGGATCGTCCCCGCTTTGGATTAAATTGTTTTCTACAACATTTGTAAATGGCAGTCTTAGCCCACACTACCTCAGACTATGAGCTCATTTGGAAACAAGGTTGTTACAAATGTAAATAATTAAGATGACATCATCTTAGAGTAGACAGCGTCCTTAATTCAGTTAAGATGAATCTTGTTAATGAGGGTGGAGACAGAAGCACAGGAAGCATGTTATTTTAAAGGAAAGCAAAGATACAAGGCAAAAAAAGTCAAAGATTGCCAGCAAGCTACAAGAAAGTATAAGAGAAACAGGGAACAGATTCACTCTCTGAGGCCTCAGAAATAACCAATCCTGGTGACACTTAGATCTTAAACTTCCAGGCTCTAGAACTGTGAGGCAATAAATTTCCTCTCACTTAAGCCACCCAGTGTGTAGTACTTGGTTAGAACAGCCCAGGAAGATAAACTTTTCCTGCTCCATTGATTCCTTGCCCTTAAATTCCCACAGTCCAGATAAAATTGTGAATTCATGACAATTGTAAATGTAGTTACCTGCTGCTCCAATCCTAAGATTAAATGTCACTTCACTAATATGGCAAAAATGTCATGCCATGGCATATGCTAGTATGGCAAATGGGTATTGAGTATTGAGCAATTACTGAGAGAAGACTCAGTAATAAGTAATTGGGTATTAGAGAAAACTTAGTAATGCCTGAGTAATTGAGTATTAGAAAAAAACTCAGTAATAAGCTATCTCTGGCTGCTAAACATCTGGACATTGATACTTATGTCTTGCCTCTCTGTCTCTGTCTGTCTCTATTTTATACAAGTTTAAGAAATAAAACAGTTAACCCAAGAGTTTCTCACACCAGGATGAAGTGAAGCCAAATAAAACAACAAAAGCTAACAAACAAAACCAACTAACAGTTCTGCAAGGCGGCAAGCTTTATGCAGAAGATTGTGTTTTAAGTAATCTATTTAGTGGCAGAGATATTAGTTGCTATTGCTAAGTCACTATTGCTTAGCATGTTTTATTATGAGAAAAAATAATTATGTCTGTAAAATTAGACAAGCAGTGGGGTTTTGTATGGCTAAACGTTCAGTTCCCTCATAAACGAAAGAAATAGTTATATCACAAAAGTGCAGAAAAGAATCACTTATTGCTTCCCCTACTGTTGACTGCATGATTTATCATTTCTGTGAACTTTTCATTGGTCCTCTCTACTTAACAAGGAAAGAAAGGGATATAAACATGTTTTAATTTTGCATTTTCCCTCAAATCATGGATCCATAGTTCATGCATAATTGCAATATCTCAAAGGCAATCGAACCCTTTTTATTCAACTCAATAATATTTTAACTTTGTTTTGCAGTATTTTTGCAGCCTCTTTTCCTCTAAGGAACCTAGGTTATTTTCGCAAGATTCACAAGACCATGTTAAAGGTGGACTGCTTCAGGGAAATACAGTTTTTAAAAAATCAGTGTCATGCTTGATTTCCAAAACTGAACCTCAAAATAATCACCATCTCATCACTTTGAGTTAGGGATTAATGAAAAGCTACCAACTGGTGAATTGGCAGAATCATAGCTAGAGATACAGAAAACTATATCATGCCTTATTATTTTAATATTAGATGCCAGCACATACAGCCTTAGAGAAAACAAACAAACAAAATGTAAAGAGATGAACCCTATATCCTTGTTTTACTTCCTTTTGGAAGCTACAGTTAGTATATAAAATTTTACCTATATAACTGAAAGAAAAAGATAAATACATGGTGAGTATTCTGGGAACTTTTAAAAAGGAAAGAGTGAGAGAGACCTCAGGAGAATTTCTTACTTAGAGTGGCCATATCTGAAACAAGACTTTCAAATCTCCCAATATAAGTACTTGAGCAAGAAAAGTTTAAGAATTAAATGATAATTTTATGATACAATCTTGTGGGCTAAAATTTGCATATAATTATTACTTTACCTCAGTGTTGAAAAACTTTAAAACATTACCAGAATTATTATATACTCTCCTAGCCTTCCCCCTATCATATTACAATGCTTACTTCCAGCTGTTTTAAAAGTATATGCAAAAATCAAATAGCCATAGTCCTGACCATCAAACATTTTTAATTACCTTAAATGATTTTGACTTTCTGACTCCCATGTTCTCCCACTGATACGGGAATTTCAGGTTCTTGGTGTCGGTGATTTGAAGAATAAATCCACAGACCATAGATCAGTGGAAAACAGAATTTATTTACAGAAAAGAATAGAAAAAACACTAAAGCTCCCGGAAGAGAGAGAGAACTCAAGTCAGGAGAGAAAAGCTTTCTCCGCTTCTCTCCTGGTCTCTCCGCATCTAGGGGTATATATAGGTATATGGGTTCCTGGGCCAGGCAATGAATGAACACAGTCTCTTCCGCTGAGGCGAGGTGAATGAAAGTGTTAATGAATGGACACAGTGCATTCACGGAATTAGGCCTAGGAAACTTACATGAAATTGACCTAGGCATAGGAAATGGGGGGTCTGTTATTCAGTCATAAGTGCAAAGGGAAGGAGACACCCAGGTGCCGGTGTCTCCCCAGCAGTCGCCCATTTGGCCACTGGAGCCTCCGGTGGGGGTCGGAGCCCCACCCCCTGCCTATCCTCCTGCCAGCTGGTTCCTCAGCCAGCTGCCACCAAAGCACCAACACCGCCAAGGTGGAGGGGGCAGGTCCTCCAGCTCAGCCCGACTGAGCTGGCTGGGGCGCCACCTGTCCTATATCACTCCCGCTTGGTGGGAAAATCACCTCCAGTGCTTGTATTTGTGAACTCACCCTAGAAAAAGTGCTACATACCTCATTATGTGATACCTCACTACCATCGCCTTCGATATAATCCCTTTCAAAGCTATGTGTTGACACCAGCTAGACTGAAATACTTGTTACCCTTTCACCACGTAACTCTTTTCTGCCTGAGTTAATAAAATCTTCCAAGGGACACAGTTTTGGGATTGATTGTGGTCTATTTCCAAGCAGCCTAAGTCCCCATGGGACATGAAAACAAGCAAACAAAAAATGGGGAGGTTTGTCTCTAAAGCCTTAATAATTAAACTCATGAACTCACCCTAGATAAAGTGCTACATACTTCGCTGCGGAATGTCAGTATGGTCACCTTCCAAGTACTCCCCTCGGCAAGCTGTGCACTGACGCCAGTGCACAGTCCACCCTACAGATCAATTCTGGAACTCCTTTTCTGGACAGGCCATCACAGCTGTCCTCAGACAGGTCTCAGTTCAAGACCTACCTCATCCTAGAAAAAGTGCTGTATACCTCATCACTGGATACCCCTATGGTCACCAAATAGCTAAGAGGAATACTTTGAAGGTTACCATGGTGATATTCAGCAACGAGGTATGTAGTAGCACTTTTTCTAGCACCGGTTTGTCAACTTAATTGTTACATGTTTAAGAACACCCTGTGATATCCTTAACATCAATAACACAATAATGCAGGTGCCCAATGATGCCTTTCTCGGAACCTGTCTTTCTTGTTAGGCAATGCAGGAGTGTAGTTACAAACCACATGGGCATTATCAGTTTTATGAATAACAAAGGTGACGATTTTCTCTCTCATCTTCCTTCCTCATTTGTCTTAATTCACAACTGATTTGGAACTAGAAAAAAACAAAACAGGAAATGACAATCAACAAATATAGTCAATAGGGAATAAAAAGAATTTTGGGTTTTTATTGCTGTTTGTTTGGTTTTTAACTATAAAATCCAAAGTAAAGTGTAACATTTTTATATTAAAGTGTCAAAAAAACTATTCCACTTTTGGAACGATCCTCACTCTCACATTTTCCTCAATGACCTTCCCTGGAAAAATGCTCCACATGGTACCTGAAATAACACACAGGTGAAAAATATCTAATTTTATTGCTTCAGTAACTCAAAAAATGGAGAATAGAATTTCACCAAATTTTCAATGCAATTCCTCATTTAGAAAGGATGGGAAAATGATGATGAATTTGCAGCCAATGGATTTCTGATGGCTCTAAGTGGCTGCAAATAGGATTTTAAGACTTACCAAGAAACATCTCCTCACAGCTGCAACGGAGTAATGCATGAAACTATAACCACAATCAATTTTCATCAAACAACAAAAAAATCCACATGAATTTCTTTGTCAATCACACCATCTCATCTCCACAATACGTAAGACCTTTGAATGTAAGTTTTCTTCTTCAATTTTGTTTAATAATAGAACTTTTATCAAGCATTTTCATAAATTAAAAATATTAAAAACACTTTTGTTAACTAAAACCACTGTGATCTTTCCACATTAATATATTAGTATATGATGAGCAATTTGCCAGGATTTCGTTCCTTACTTATAGTATGCATGTACTTTTGTTACCTCTCTGAAATACCAGTAAGGATAATTCCAGCTATTGAACATCAAGCTTTAAATATGATATGATTATGTGTTAGTTTTACCTTCATGTAAGTATTCTGAGTATTTTTCTTTGTCATCGTTATCACTATTGAAATATTTAAACCATGGTTTTCTTATTTGCCAAGTGCTCTAAAATTTATTCTTATCAGTCCAAGGGTCCATAGTTCAGTGAAATATGTCTGTCATCCTCAAATTATCTCCTACACGGAGACATAATTTACTGCAGCCCAACTCCTGACCACTACAAAAATGTCTCCCTGAGACAACGACCAAGATTTGCCAAAATTATTCTTACCCTCACATGGAGTCATTTGCTACTCTTTTGATTCTAGGTAGGACAAAATCCATTTGTCAAATTGCCAGGTAGGTGTAGCATACTCATTTACCCTGGATTTGCTTCTTGATTCTTGGGAGCCAGCCACTGTGTAAGATGTGGGACTGCCTTCCACTGCTCTTGCTTGAGAAACCCAAGCCATCTAGACAGGATGAGATCTTGCAGAGAGAAGGAGAGTCGCCAAGGCATGTCAGTATGTCAGACGCAAGAGTAAAGAGAGCACCTAGAATTCCCCATATCTCTGTGATAGCAGAGCTTGCCCTTCAGATGATCACACCACAGGTGTCTTTCCATTATAGTCAGTCACATGTGAGGTTCCAAGAAAGAACTCTCTGGGCAGGGTCAGTCAAAATACGGAAGTATGAGAAGTAATGCTAATCTTTTTCTTGTCGGTCAACAAGATTTAGATCATTTGTAAGGCAGCAAGAGATGAGCAGCAAAATGTCCAATCATTCAATCGTGTCTACGAGTCTTTCACATTACAGTTGGGGGATGATCATTTTTACTGAGTTGAAAGTAACACTAATATTTTTCTCATAACTTTAACTTTCTTGTCCTTGAATATAATTTTTCACCCTTCTTAGAGCTTTTACAATATCCTTTGCTGCAAGTATTTGAAACTAATCAAACAAACATTTTGAAGATTTCCAAACAGCACCCCCCCACACACACAAAAACAGTTAAGTTAAATAAGACATAGAAAAGAAATTGAAACTTACTATTGTTTGACGTCCATAGGAAAAGCATGGCAGGCTTTTAGAGGAGTAATTATTTATTCCTGAAAAGCTATTTTAGCTGAAACTGGGTCTCCTTCCAAATTTTCTACAAAATGCTGGTACACAAAAGAATCAGACCTTCTCAATGTGTATACCAACATCAAATCATGAAGACTTTTGCACACAAGGAATTCCTTAATAACTACTGGGGAAGTTTGCGAACTGGCTGAGATGCTCTGTAGCAATTTCCATTAAGAGGTGGAAGGACATTTCCCCCATTCCCTAGATCTGACTTGCTTTGATGATCTCTGAGCAAGCACAGTGTCACTTCTGATGTGTTCTACTTTTAAGCCTTGCAGCTTCTGTTCTTAATAAGAGTTCCTGGCAGTCTAGATGCCAAATAAATGCATCCTAAATAGAACGCTGGTTGATGCCAGAGAGGTCTTGTGCAGCAGAGAAAGATAATCTCAGACGAGTTTATCTTTGACCATCAGCCTGCATCCTGCCTGGCAGCTGACCCAGACACATGAGTGAGCCCATCCAGGAAACCAAAAGAACCACCACCCAGTTCAGGCCAGCTCCCCTTGCTACTCCATAGAATTGTGATCTCATTGAAGGTTATTTGGTCAATGAAGGTTGGTTATTTTGGAGATACTAAATATTGCAGTGGCTTGCTTTGGAGCAAATGCTGACATGACATATTAATAATTAATTGGAAATTAAAAATTATACCAATGAATGTATTTGATGCTTTTAATTAGTAAACAATAATTCTCTCTGGGTAAAATTCAATTTTTTTTTCTGATTCAGGTATTAGCATATAGAAGGAACACAAAAATTGGAGGTATAATTAAATATTGGGGAAAAATTGGAATTTAAATAGAAACATTTTTAGAATTATATTGAACCTATGTTATCATCTTGTTAAACACCAAGGGTAAAAAGAAGTAAGATTTGTGAAATTCTTTTTTCAAGGCTAGAAACAAAAATGTACGTACAAGTTCTGTCTTTTAGATCCATGTTCATTCCATTTCAAATGATATCCTAAAACTGTGGTTATTTTTACCTTTCATTTTTTCCATGTTACTTAGTTAAAGGTTTTGACAAAAGTTAATATACCTCAATGCCATTATAAATATTGGAAGCAGTGTTCCATACATGAATAAAGGCTTTAAATGAAAACATAAACATTGTATCAAACCTGCATAATCCTAAATCAAAATTTTTGATAAAAGATTAAATAATACAATGTATATATTTAGTGTTGAGAGTTATAAGGAATAACTTTAAATGGGGTTATTTTTTATCCTTGTGTCAATAGCAACTCCTTTTTTATTTGGGTAAATAGAAATAATTATATTTTCAATGAATAATATACTTCTCAGGAGAGAAACACGATGATGTAGAAAAATTCAAATGGAATAAAATGAGACATTTGTTTTGCTTTTATTGTGATTTACAATTAAGAAAGACTCATTCAGATAAAAAAATATGCAATATGGATGTAACTCTTAGTTGGATAAAAACATTAAATGGCATAATATTTCAAAAGTCTTGGTTTGTCCAGCAGTTAAGCCATAAAATTGTCAAATCATTTGCTCAAATTATAGTGTCCACAAAACACTTAAAACTATTCTTATATTTTAGTGTCAGACATTTATCTGTGTCATTTGGGGGAAGGGAAAAGACGAAATAAAAATAAAATCCCTGTGCTCTTTAAACCTAGCACAGTTCCCTAAGATTGTGTTGTCCATCATGGGATTCCATTTGGAATAATTTTTTTTTACTTCCTCTCTAAATGATAGCCATGATGGAATAGCAAACTATGTTCAGATGCTCTTCCTAATGTGGAAATTTTCTCTCTCTTCACAGTGATGTATCAAATCCTCATCCTATAGCAAAATGGTCATCTGAACTGCCGTTCACAGTGTCCCAGAGGATGATGTCAAGTCTGTGTATTTAACTGCTATTCTGTCTTCTATTCCAATGGAGTGCTGATTGAAAGACAAACATGGAAGTATTTCAATAAACTAAATAATAGGATCTTTACTTAAAGACTACATAAGTACTCACAACTTTGTTTTCTGTGTCCAGAAAGACAAAAGGCTATTTCTTTTTCAGAATTGTATATTTGTGTACTGTATATAGTGACCCGGTAAAGGTAAGAACAGAAAAATAAATCTTTGATCACAATAATCATTTATTTACATACTAAGAATTTATATTATAAAAACATTTATAAGATGTACCAGACTTTTCTTTTTTGGAGGAGATTTCGCATAGTTGATGCTATTTCAGTACCGGATATAGGTCTATTCAACATTTATGCAACCTGAAAAAAAAGATGGAGAAGTTACTTCTGTTATGTTTACATGGATGAAACTGGAACATATTCTTCTTTTGTAAAGTATCTCAAGAATGGAAGAAAAAGTATCCAATGTACTCAGCTCTACTATGAAACCAATATATAATCCCCCACACTTCCACATGAAAGCTGTAACCCAACTACAGCCCAAGATGAAGGAGGAAGAGGAGAGGGAGAGGAGGGTAGGGGTGAGGGTGGGTGGAGGGAGGGTAGGTGGGACCACGCCTATGGTGCATTTTATAAGGGTACATGTCAAATCTACTGAGTAGAATCTTAACACAATAATTAAGAAAATGCAGTGAAGGCTATGTTAACCAGTTTGTTGTATTTTGAATTGTATATAAAACCAGCACTTTGTATCCCATAAGTGCATTAATGTACAGTTATGATTTAATAATAATAATAATGATAAAGAAAGTCTTAACAAAAGGATGTGCCATATTACTTTATTATATGAAAACTATGGGAAAAAATGAAGTTTGGAGGCAGGATCTAGGAAAAAGAAAACACACAAAAAAGAAGTACCATGCTTTTGAAAATGAAACAGGAGATGGAAGGAGCACGCCTTCCTCCGCTTCCCTATCCAGGCTTACCAATGCTACAGGAACACGCCTGAGTATTGGTTTTCTTCCTTGATAAACCCTCCTAACAGTGAGAACCAAGTGACCCGTAGCACAGTCAAAGTGGAGAAGCTTCCAGGTATCAGAAAAGGCACAGACAACCATGCTAGCTCCCTTCTTCATGGGCTAGAACAGAAATTAATGAGGAGTTCATATAAAAACGTTAATAGCAAAGGAAATGAAGAATATTGTGAAGGTTGCATATCTCAGCATATAAAAATAATTTAAGAAAACTACTTATCTCTCGTGAATCTGAAATAGACAGCATTGTTCAATTGACTTTCATAAATGAGTATGTGAAGTGTTTTAATAGTAATTACACACATTCCTTTTTAATGGCATACTATTAGTATATCCTGCCTAGTCTGATTTCCCCAATACCATGTGTCATGGTCAGAGAAAAAACAATTGAAACAATAAGTTTGTTTTATCAGACAAGCTAGTCAGAACACTGGCCCGGAGGGAGTACTCTGAGATTCTGGATCTAGGTTAGGTGGAATTATTATTCAAAAGTGTCTGAAAATGGAAAGAGTAGGAGAATGAGTAAAGTACATAAAGTCAGGCATTAAAAATGTATGTAAATATATGTTACCCTAATCATTAAATCTGAATGGGAGGGCAGAGCCAGTTAGTACAAGCAGGTCAAATGTTGCAGTGACAGGGTGATACCTAAATGAACAGAAAATAGGATGGATCAGACATCACTGTTCTAAATATAACTGTATGCCTTCCGTTCATTTCTTCCATTTTTTTATGATCTTTCAAGTTTCAACTGAATTAAGTGGAATACATTTTGTTATGTTTTCTTTCTGTGTTTTGTATAAATCAGAAGCCCTTTGGTACAGTGCTATGGCACTAGAATCATTCTATATAGACTCATTTGAGGAAAGCTTTTAAAAAGACAGAAGCCTGAACTCTATTTCCAGACATTTTTCACTACCAGACATAGAATATGCCTTTTATTGAAAAACTCTTCAAATTTCTTGGTAAAGTTTTATCCATGAACTATACGGAGAAAATGCATCGTCCTAAATATAAGCACAAACTTTAAGGTTAGACTAATTTGAATTTTAACTTCCTCACTTATTTATTTATTTATTTTGCAGTTTTTGGCCAGGACTGGGTTTGAACCCGCCACCTCAGGCATATGGGGCCGCCCAACTTCATCACATGTTAAATGTGTGACTTTGAAACTTTCTAACCTAGATTTTCACCAACTATGAAATGGGCTAAATAAGAACTGTGTCACAATCTTAACAATTAAATCCAGTGATGTATGTAAAATGCATCCCACACTATGTGGCCCCATAATATTTTATGCATAACTATAGCATAGGTGAATCGATCTTGTTTAATACAGAAAAAAAGAACACAATCTTCAATTGCCCCACACTCACTTCCTAAATTTGCATGATGCCTTAATTTGGTGTCATTTGACCTATCCATCCATCCTTAGTATTTCTTATAAACATGATTTCTGATACAAAGTCTTAATTAAATTAGTGTTCTGCATGTTTGCAGCTATGAGAAATTTTTTTTTTAATTTTTATTTTTCTTTTTTCTTTCTTTTTTTTTTTTTGTAGAGACAGAGTCTAACTTTATCACCCTCGGTAGAGTGCCGTGGCATCACACAACCTCCAACTCCAGGGCTTAGGTGATTCTCTTGCCTCAGCCCCCAATGTATCTGGGACTACAGGCGCCAACCATAACGCCCGGCTATTTTGCAGTTCGACGAAGGCTGGGTTTGAACCCGCCACCTTCCGTATATGGGGCTGGTGCCCTACTCGATGACCCACAGGCGCCACCCTGAGAAATTTTATAATATAGAAAACACATTTAAATCATCTTTCACAAGTGATTCTCAATTAGCATTTGGCATTATGAAATACCTATTAATGCATATTTTATAAATTCCGCTAACAACAAACACCTGGTTAAGAGCTTCTCCTTCCTATTCCAGAAACTGTTTTAGTTGCTGATGCAAAACAATGGTAATAAAATTTGATTATAAATTTGTTTTATACATTATTCATCTCACTTTTTTTCTCAGTTTTGTAGTATTAAAATTGAAAAGAGAAATAAAAGGAGTCTTAGAATTCATTGTAGGGTGTTTAAATGATGATTCCCAACAAAATTAGTGTAAATAACTAAGTGAAAGTGGAAATTCTTTCAGATAGGGACACAAAGTAAGTCATTACTTCTGTGCATGTATATAATAGTTTGTTTCTACTTAACAACAGGGATTTTTAAAATTGGCTTAGATGGATGATAAAAAAAGGTTGATTAGTGGTTATAAACATTTAGAAGAAATACACTCACTATTCAATACCTGATAGTAGAGAATTCAGACTGGCATACTAGTGACAATGTAGTGTGCATTTCTAAGATGATGAAAGAGAAGACTTGGCATGTTACTAACATGTAGAAATGATAAATATTCGAGGTGATGGGTATGCCAAACACCTGCACATGATCATTACATATTCTACGTGTGTAACAAATACGTGTCCTACATAAATGTGTAAATTACTTTGTGTCAGTAAATATCTTTACCCTTATAAAGGCTATATCTGTAATTGTGGGATCAATTTTGTTAAATATTTGCCCCGGTCAGTGAGAAAGGAGACATTAAAAGGACCAAATTTAAGAGTAGTTTGAAATCCTGTGAAACTGATTTTCTTTCTTTTTATTTTTTTTAATTTTTACATATACAGGTGTTTATTAGGTTTCCACTTTTTGCCTTCACAGAATTAAAAATACTTAAAATTTAATAACAATAACAGTGTTTAAGATAAGGACTAGAAACAAAAACCTCGACGAGAATGAATGAAGATAAATATATTCAGAAAAGAAATCAGATGATTACTGCATTAAAATATTAAGCAATATTAATAATAATAATGCAAAGAAAGTAACATTCACATTGTCAAATAAGAGTATGTCTATTATAGAATGCTTTAACTCTGAGGTTCAGTATGGAGTCATCAGTTAACTTCTTATTTTTTTTCCAAAGTCTCAAAAAATAGACAACTGATATTTATAAATGAAAATAAAAGGTAATTTAAAAAAACAGATAACAGATCATGCCAAATCTTATAGACAATAGAAAAATAAGAAATATTTCACAGACATTCTACTTAATCTGGATATACCTGATATTAAAATTGGAGAAAATATATTGTTATAAAGGGAAATTACAAATATATTTCACTTATAAATGAGGATGCACTATCCTAAACAACCTATTAAAAAAAAACCTATTAACAAGTTGAATTAAAAAATTAATGTTTAAGTAATGTACTTTGGTCAAAATTGAATTCAGTTTATGTGAGAATTAGTCACTGTTTTCTTTTCTTTTTTTATTTTATTTCCCTCACCCCTTCCCTCCTTCTCTCTCTGTCTGCTCTCTCCTGCCCCCAGGCCCCACTGTGTCATTGTCATTAATTGTCCTCATATCAAGGTTGAATATATAGGATTTATGCTTCTCCATTCCTGTGATGTTTCACTAAGAATATTGTGTTCCACCTCCATCCTAGTTATTACAAATGCTGCAAAATCTCCATTTTTTACTCAAGGCTGAGTAATATTCCATGGTATACATATACCATAGCTTACCAATTCATTGCTGGGTTAAAGAACATTTAGGATGTTTCCACGTTTTAGTGATTGTAAATTGGGCTGTGATAAACAGCCTCGTACAAGTGTCTTTGTAATAAAATATTTTTTTTTCTTCTGGATAGATGCCCAGTAATGGGATTGCAGGATTAAAGGGGAGGTCTAGGTTGAGTTCTTTGAGCTTTCTCCATAATTCCTTCCAAAAAGGTTGTATTAGTTGGCAGTTCCACCCGCAGTGTAAAAGTTTTCCTTTCTCCCCACATCTGCGCCAGCATCTGCAATCTTGAGATTTTATGATATAGGCCATTCTCACTGGAGTTAGATGATATTTTAATTTGCATTTCTCTAATAACTGGGAATGATGAGTATTTTTTCATGTCTTTACTGGCCATTCGTCTGTTGTCTTTAGAGAAGATTCTATTCATCTCTCTTCCCCATTGATGTATGGGATTGTTGGTTTTTTTCCTTATAGATTAATTGAAGTTCGATGTAGAACCTGGTTATTAAACTTTTGTGTGATCCAAAATATGCAAATATTCTTTCCCATTGAATAGGTTGTCTATCTGCTATGGTTGTTGTCTCCTTGGCTGTACAGAAGCTTTTCAGTTTAATTAACTTCCATTTGTTTATTATTGCTGTTGTTGCTATTGTCATGGCAACTTTCCTCATAAAGTCTTTCCCCAGGCCAATATCTTCCAGTATTTTTCCAATTCTTTCTTTAAGGATTTTTGTTGTTTCTTGCCTTAAATTTAAGTCCTTTATTCATGTTGAATCCATTTTTGTGAGTGGGGAAAAGTGTAGTTCCAGTTTCAGTCTTTTACATATGGATATCCAATTCTCCCAGCACCATTTATTGAATAGAGAGTCTTTCCCGCACTGAATTCTCTTGTTTGGTTTATCAAAGATTAGGTGGCTGTAAGTTGTTGGTTTCATTTTCAGGTTTTCTGTACAATTCCAAGTATCTATGTCTCTATTTTTGTGCCAGTGCCATGCTGTCTTGACCACTATGGCCTTGTAGTACAGTCTAAATCTGGTATAGTGATACCCCCAGCTATGTTTTTGTTACTAAGAACTGTCTTAGCTATACAGGGTTTTTTCTGGTTCCATACAAAGCACAGAATCATTTTTTCCAAGTCTTGAAAGTAGGATGTTGGTATTTTAATAGGGATGGTGTTGAATCGGTGAATTACTCTGGGAAGTATAGACATTTTAACAATGTTGATTCTTCCCAGCCATGAGCATGATATGTTCTTCCACTTGTTAAAGTCCTCTGCTATTTCTTTTCTTAGGGTTTTATAATTTTCTTTTTTTTTTAATAATTTTATTGAATCATAATTATGTACATTGGTGCAATCATAGGGCACAATTCATATACATTCAGAAATATTTTGATCGTACTGTTACAGATAGCCTTCATGGCATTTTCTTGATCACTATATAAAGAC
>CAUYON010210904.1:0-38752 GCA_963573935.1 Arctocebus calabarensis | reverse complement strand
GCATCCCCAAATGCCCTGGTGCAGCATAATGAGGCCCTAGTTGAGAATCACTGGTTCAAGATCACACGCGTATTAAGTGATAGGGGCGGGGCCAAAAGCCTATTCTGTTTCTCTTCCCACTTGTGATCTTATTCCAAATATATTTTACATTTTGATTTTTCAGTTTCAAAAGGACTAATTGGCTTAGCCATTACTCTCTTATTAATCATTCCTTCTTTTGGTGGCTAATGCAAATAATGCTTTAATGAGTGTCTTTATACATAAACTTGTTTTATATTTACAATTTTTCTTATGCCTTATTCTCCAAACTATGACTTCTGTTTAGTGAGTGAATTTTTAAGCCTTTAGATATGCATGGCCGTATTAGAGACAATTTATATTCTAACCAGACTTGTATGAGAATGTCTTCCCTCTGTCCTATCCTACAGTGTTTACTTGAGATTTGTAAGGGGCAATCTTAACATTCTGTGGCCCTTAAACATCCAGGGTGGCTTAAAAATGCTTACTGAGAAATAAAAGCACAAATGTTAGCAATGATGTCATCAGTCTAATAAGTTTTAAGTAGAATACAACTATTGACCCCATCTATATTTAGCCGACTAATAATTACTGTGGTTTCTTGTCCTTCTGAATCCTGGTGGCCACTCTTAGTAATCCAGGGGAAGGTTTGAGTAATAGAATTATTTTTTGAAATGAATCATCATTTTCTATATTGTGATGGAGTCTATAAAATCGGTTCTTTCTCTGGACACCATTTCCTCCAGGAGAGCTGGACATCTATAGTCGAGTCAAAGAGCAGATAATAAAGAAAGTACTATGAACTTACCAGATTCAGGTACACGATGTACACAAGTTATCTCATGTCATCTACCCAGAAAGTATTAATTTTTGGATTTTGCCAATGAGGACACCAACCTTTACAGAGTATAAATTATTCTTCCATATTCAGAAGCTAGAAAATGGCAGCGCTGTAACTTTTAACCAAACCTATACTATTATTAATCATTCCTTCTTTTGGTGGCTAATGCAAATAATGCTTTAATGAGTGTCTTTATACATAATCTTGTTTTATATTTACAATTTTTCTTATGCCTTATTCTCCAAACTATGACTTCTGTTTAGTGAGTGAACAGGAGACTTACTAGACTGACAATGACATCATTGCTAACATATGTGCTGACTTTCGCCAGATTAATAGACCTCAAAGACATTTCCCCTGACTAAAGTGTTAAAACTTACAGATGCTATGAAGACATTTGTATTTAACTGAGAAAATGCCAGGAAGGCTATGTTAATCAGTTTGATGAAAATAGGTCAGATTGTATATGAAACCAGCACATTGTATCCCTTGATTGCACTATTGTACACAGCTATGATTTAATAATAAAGACAATTTAAAAAAAACTTACAGATGCCACAGAGCTAATTCTTCAACTAGCACTATTGCTCACACCTGAGAACTTGCTATAACTACACATAAGAATCTTGGCTGTAGAGTAGAAGCTTTCCTGTAACAAAGCTTTTAAGTAACTCTGATACTTGGGATTGAGAACCGCTGGTCTCCCAGACAACTTCCCTCACTCCACCCTCCTGTACCTCAGTTGGTAATAGGTATGTGTGCCTGGGTTCATTTTGAACAAAGGTAAGGTGTATCTACCACTTTGGGGGTCAAATGTAAGGTTTCTCTGCTTCTCTCCTGACTTTACAAAGTACCTATTTAAAAAAAAAAAATTCTCCAGTTTTCCTCTTACTTGTTCATCATTTTTGAAGGCTCTCTTCTGACTCCATACACTTCTTTTCTATTTCTCCTTGAAGACTCTTGCTTGATGGAGGCTAAAGAGAATGAATGGTATGTCAAAGCTAACAAGTCCAACTCTTATATTTTCATAGACACCCACCAGTTACACTGAAATTATAGTCATTAATTATACTGACCAGTTATTTGTAAGTTCTCTAATGGTTTAAGAACTGATGCTTGTTTCAGTTCACTTGACTACCTTTCCAAAACTGTATCAGAATTTCCAAAAATAGATCTCTTCATACCATAGCATTTTCCACTTTCACAGTCAATTACTAACATTTGCCAATGTTGGGCAGGACAGAAGAATTGGAGCACTGCCCTTGAGAAAATGCCATGATAAGATATTACTATGGAAGCACATGTCATCAAAGGTAATAAAATAATGGAGACATTTTTATTTAGGCAACAGCATAAGCACAAGGGTAAGAAAAATGCTTACCCATACATATCTTTACCATGACCTTTTAGCAACAGGAACAACGAAAAGGAAATCTACAATAAAACCTGGAAATGTTTGAGATTAGGAAATTAATTCATCATAGGCCATGAAGTCAGCTTTCAGAGGCGAATTCCATCCTTGTCATACATCTCAAACCAGGTCTCCTAATCATTCATCAGACACCATCTAGAAGGTTCATTGACAGGTCAGACGTGTGGCCTTTCTTTCAGAGTAATTTAAGGTCTTACTTGACTCTTGGGGACTACTCAGAGAACCCCAGCAGACCAATAAATACTTCTTTCTGCCCAACACCCAGCCACAATCTATACAGCAAAAACATGTGCATTAGTGACTCATCTCTACCACCCTGTTTTCTCTGTGGCATAATAAAAGTAGTTAATTAGATCACACTAGAATGCCTATCAGTAAACTGCAGAAGTAGAAATGGCCACTTTTAAAGCTATGGAGCAGAGAAAAGGCTCTTTGTAAATTCTTCTGAAATGAATGCCTGTAAGTACTCAGAGGAAACTCACCTGCATTCATTCCTTGTATCTGCAACGCCCCTCCCCCTTGCCTTATTTTTTAAGTCACCCAGACCTTGTCTTTCCAGTAATGTCATAATCAGCAGGCTGAAGGCAAGGTTGCTGATAATTGTTCTTTATGTTGCTCTTTGTTTAGTATCTGATTCAATACATCTGTGTGGACACCATTTCATCACCTTCTTAGTAACAGAGGTGAAAAAAATCAATGGCAATCAGATTACCTTGTTAACAGAAAGGGTAGAGGGTCAGTGTGTTAAGTTCACAGTGCATCACCTTTCATTTAAAACATTTCACTTTTTTTATTATTTATCTTTATTATTATTTATAGTACCAAGCCCAGAGTGTTTCCTACCACAAGAGTGTGGCCTTGCATTTGTCTTCAGCAGAGCAACACATTTCTGCCACATCACAGACAGGTCGGGGACGCCTAAGGTAGGCCCCATTAAAAGCCTGCAGAGAGTCCACTGCTCTGCCATTTCTCACAGAGTCTAGTCCCCAAGGACTCTGGAGGCAAGGCTGATTTCATAATCTGAGTTGTCATATGATATTGTATCTATTGTGGTGTTTATTATTTACTGTTGGTCATCATTAACATCACTGTTATTATCCAGAGCAGCAAAGTGCCCCCAAGCTATGTAAGAGGTATTATAATGTGCCCAAAGAACAAAAGCTCTCTACAGGGAGCTTCCAGATGAACCCCCCTGGTGTAGGATCACACAGGCCAAAACAATAAGGACGGATGCAGGGTAGCCATACACAGAGGGCTAGGTGATTACTGCAAGAGGAAGTGCTTTGAAGAACAGGTGGGTATGAGGTGGTTTTGAAGGTGGAGAAGGATGTTATGTTATTGCAAATATGTTATTGTTTGAGCTTAGTGGATAATTCAACAACTTTAAAAAAAAAAGAAAAATAAAAACTAAAGGCACTATTGGATCTAAAACTAAGACAAACTAAAATGTCAGTAAGGCAAGAGAATAGTTTGATTCCAGTTGGTTTATAGATCAAATGTTCAGGGTCTGACCACCCCTTATCCTTGATCATAATGCATAGGACAAAGGTCAGCTGGCCCCTGCTCATTTTGTCCTGCAAGTACCCATGTGGATCAGTTTTTGAACTTGAGCTGTGCCTCAGTATCCTTGGCATATCCTAGAGTTCTCAGAAATCCCCAGGAACCTGAACATGGCTAACTTTCAAGAGACGAGTCCCTTGAATGAACTGAGGTAAGGTGACCATAAACGGTGTGAGCAGATCCATTTTTTTAGACTATTTCTGGGCTACTTTTTATTTTTATTTTTTGGAAACTTGAATCAAACTCAGATTATAACCTGAGGTCATGCTAAATATTCAAATTTCAGATGAAATTCAGCAGGCCATGGCCACTGTAGCCACAGGTTGGCTGCCAGGTAAAAGTATTGGTTGCTTTCAGAGACCCATGAGATTCAGAAGCTATATTCGGGTGACTCTTCATAATTTTCCCAGCAAAGTATGTTTTAGGTCCCCTTTTATAGACAGGAATTGGAAGCTTCTAATCATGTAGACTGTAAATGATAGAATAAAGGTTTGAACAAGGGGTTCATTTGATTTCGAGGCTCTGTGTGTTCTGTCTTGTTGGGGGTTCAGAGTGCGGGCCCTGGACTGACATCCCTGGGGACTTGTTAGAAATGCAAATTCTTGCATGGAAGGCTCTGCACAAGTATGTACAAATGATTAGCCTCTTCTTTTCAGAGGTCTATACTCTCCTCCCTGGGCTTTCTGGGTCACCACAGATGCAGAGTCAGAGTCTCTGGGCATGGAGTCCAACAATCTGTCTTAATAAGACCTCCAGCTGATTCTGAAGCATACTGGTTGGCATACTTTCTCAGGCCAGCGTTGCAGGTCTTTACAATCTTCAGACTCACTTGGGAATCCTGGTTTGGAAGCTAGTAGCACAGCACAGAGTGAGGGGCCTGCCAAGATCTTCACACCAGGACTGCTGTCCTGGGATAAGCACAGAGCAGCTTGGGACTGGCTCAGAGCAATTTGGGTGCCTCTGGAGGTGACATTTGATGTCATGCATTAAAGTATAATTCTTCATTATATGATGCAAAATAATGATCCTATGCAGATTACATTAAGTGTGGGCTCCTTCAGAATCATTTGGGTGCTTTTTCAGATATCTCATTGCCAGTTCCCTTCCACAGTGTCCCCCTTTCTGAGCAGATTGTCTACTGTATGACAGTTGCACCGCCTACAACGTGTGCCTTACTTTGACTCAGCTTGTGCAGGACTATTGAGCAATCTAAGATAGATGACCAATGCTGTTTATCTCAGAACAATAGAAAGCTATTGTCTCCCCTAGACATCTGCTTGGACCTACAGTTTCAAATTTCCAAAGTGATCTTTATGCACTAATGATAACTTCTCAGAATTCTTAACCAACATATCTTTTATTTTAAATATAAATCATGCAAGTTTTGGTTGAGCTTCTGAAAATTATCAGTGGTTGAAAGGAGACATGACAAATGCATTGAGTGCTACTGGATTTGGTCCTGGTCTAGGGAAGGCCATGACCACCACATGTACTTCTTATACATATCCTCAATTTATCTCATCTTTGGCCTCTTCAGGGCAGATCCTCAGGTTCTTTTCATATAACCTCAGTTGTCTTTGATAATTTTCTTGCTATCTACTACCTAATCTTTTTCCTGTTTTAGTTTTTGTTGCACATATAATTATTTGTTTTTCTATCTCTGCTACTTAATAAATTTTAGCATGTAATACTGGTTTTAATGTTAATTTGTTTGGGGTTTTTTTTGCAGTTTTTGGCCAGGTCTGGGTTTGACCTTGCCATCTCTGGCATATCAGGCCAGCGCCCTACTCCTTTGAGCCACATGTGCCGCCCTATTAATATTAATTTGTTTCTATTACTATGCTGTAGAATATTATTTACTGTGGATAAACAAACACATATATAAATACATTATAAACCAACAACTCTTTTGAGGCATTGTGGAATATTCACACCCTTTGTCAGAAAATATACATTTGGGGGGAGGAGAGGTCTATGAAATACTCATGAATTGGGATAGAAATTCTGTGTGTAACATACTGATATTATTTTTCAAAAGCCAAAAAAGTGATAAAAACTAAATCTGAGCCTACAATTCCAAACCCAACAAAATGGGATGAATTAACTGAGCATCATACAACCATTTAAATAAGTAATTATGAAAACACTTTGGCATTTTGAAAAATACTTATCATATAATTAAATGTGAAAAGGCACAATATGAAATTGTATGTACCCTATGATTATAGTTATATAATACACATGCCTATAATAAAAAGATTTGAGATAATAAACACAAATGGCTACTAATTGTGTTGTGGCTTGATGGTATAATAATTTTTTTTCTTGATGTCTCAAAGTTTCTGTAGCACTGTTATATTACTTTTATAATTTTAAGAAAATTATTTAAAACATTCAAAATGATCTTACTGTTAGAATGGCTGAAATATATTGATCATATCCATCCTAGTATAGTTGTTCATCATTTTGTATAATCAGTGAATAATATCTTAATTAAAAAAGGAAATAAAATAGTAAAAACACAGCTCTTTCAGAAGCATTTGGGTGCTTCTTCAGATATCTTGTTGCCAGTTCCTTTCCACAGTGTCCCCCCATCTCAGCAGATTGTCTGCTGTATGCCACTCCCACTGCCTGCAATGTGTACCTCACTTTAGCTAAGCTTGTGCAGGACTATTGTGAAAGCAAGCGCGGCTATTGGCTTCAGACTCTGTTTAGCTGGCTTAATAAAAGTGCATAATAAAGACTGCAAAAATGGAAATGTTACATTTTTCATTATCTTTGTAAAATATATAGAGAGATAGATAATAGATAGATAGATAACACATTGAGGCAATTAATCTTTATCCTCACATCCTCATCCTCATACTGGGCAAGCAAATCTATATCTCAAATCAAGGACACACTATTTATATTCAATATAACTTTAATACTGTCCCACATGCCTTTTATTTTGCATCTCAAATATGAGTTTAAATAAATGTCAATAAAAATATGACACTAAATCTTGGAAATCTACAGCTGACACTAAGTTTCTCCCATCACACCTACAGGTGTAATAGAACTCGACTGGGTTCATAGTGGGAAGGTTTGAGGGTGGAGCCTTTGTGGATACCCACACATGGAGCTGGGTGGCCTTAGTCAAATCTCCACTTTTCTATTTCTTCATGTAAAGTAAATGTAAAGTTATAAAACCTTACCTATTTTGCATGCTTATTTGAGATCATGGTGGAAAATGTGAGTCATTTTCTTTTGGAATTCAAGAATATAGAATTTTGTTGTGTCTACACTGCTTTTTTACACATTACATTTTCTCTAATTCTCTATGTCAGAGGTCCTCAAACTATGGCCCTCGGACCACAAGTGGTGGTGTGAATTGTATTTGTTCCCGTTTTGTTTTTTACTTCAAAATATGTGCAGTGTGCATAGGAATTTGTTCATAGTTTTTTTTTTTAAACTATAGTCCAGCCCTCCAATGGTCTGAGGGACAGTGAATTGGCCCCCTATTTAAAAAGTTTGAGGATGCCTGATCTATTTCATAAATTTTAGAACTATTTCAGTTTTCAGGGTTTATGAGAATAGGAAGGGGATTCATAAGAATTCTATGACCTCAATTTTCACCCTAGATTCAAAAAATACTGACAATTACAAGAGTGCAACAAATGGCATTTTGTGTTCATGGGTTTACAAACTATGAGATCTCTTCTGTGTTTGGAGAGACATCTGCTTTATATTTAGTTTTAAACGCATCTCCATGTGCTTGTTATAACTGCGTCAGCAGACTGACCGAATCTCATCCGAGATTTTATCTGGCCTGCTACTCCTGAATCTTACTCATTTGTTCCGTCTATGACTGAAGGCTGGGTATCTACCTCACTCATGGGGCTTAAACACTCTGTGTTGAAACAACATACTGATTTACTTCTCTGCTATACAACTTTAAATTCCTTGAAGGCAGGAACTTCTCTACCCCATCAACTCCACAAAATATGCAATTCTAGTACCCAACATGGTTTGCAGATGACTTTAACCAATTGTGGAAAACAAAGACTTTGGAGGAGACAGCTCATCAAATTGGTTGGAAAGAGGAATGCTGGGTATAAATGAGAGATTGGCAGAGATGAGAGATGATGAAAGTATCCTTAAGTAATGGTCGAATTCTCCAGACTTTATCCCAAAGCAATAAACATTTGTGGAGGGTGATGTGAAGAGTGTTTCAGGAAGACGAATCAGGAGGAAAGCAGAATTAAGAAGCCAGAAGGCTTGCATAAGTTAATAGGGGCCTCAACCACAGCTGGGCATGTGGAATTAAAAATTCAAGGGAAGGTGAAAAAGGTATTACCAAAGAATTATCAAAATGATAGGATGGTATTTCTTCCATCTTTAAATATCAATCACTTCTTTTCAGGGTCTGTAGTAGATTTCAAATGCTAAGACTATTTTGTTAACTTTCATCTAAGCTCTAGAGGTCTGGAGAAACTGAATATAAATATGTGGTAAATAGGTTTATTCCTTAGAGATCAGAACAGTCTAAGCAAGAATTTCTTATCGGTGATCTCGGTGCCCCTCTTAATAGTTATATTTATCAGATTAGTTTATTGCAGATCAAAATGATACCATTTTGATGACATGAATTGCTTATGTACTTTAGAATTTATTTAACTAAAAAATGTTATCTTTGCTTTTGGAAAGAGACTTCTAAAAAAATTACTTCATAGCCAAAATTCGTCTATGTTGATACTTTCTTTACATCTACTAACCAAAAGTATTTTGAATGTTCATTTAGCAAAAGAAAAAAATTAAGTTTGTTAAATCACAAAGGATATAAGAGGGGAAGAAAAAAAGAGGAAAATGATTGATTAAATTCAAAAAGTTCTTCATTTTTTTATTTATCAATGTATGTTTAAGAATCTTTCCATTTTAACCAAGTTTCAGGTTGAATCGCATGTAACTACTAGAAACCTCTTCACCACAGAATCCCCTGGCTGGAGTCATTTCAATTAATTAAGTGTTGCAAAGGTTAGTAACGATTTTAGGTTGCAGAAGGAAATTATTTCATAGCATGGCAAGTTTCTCCTGTGTTTTCACTAGTTTCATCTGGATAATGGCAGGTAGAAATTGAATTCCATCAACAGATTAAAAAAAATTTCAAGAGCCGTATCCCTAGTGTGACTTGTATAAAAAAAGGAGAGGGGGAAGCAATCACATACAAAGAAAAATAATTCACTCCCAGTTGGGAGGTTCTTGCAAGTTTCTGAAATATGTCTAAATTTAAAAAGGAGATCATTACAAATTTTTCCATCTTGACGAAGTTTATAGGATATTGAAGATTATCAATTTCTTGTGGATGCCTCTTAATACCTAATGTAAAATATATTAGACAAAATAAGAAAAGTGTACCTCCAAATAGTCATGAAAGATATATTCAATCCCTACGTGAAGTTCATCATTATACTTACTCAAGTTAAGAACAGTTACGACTATGGCCATGTCTTTAGGTGAGCTTATAATCCTACTGGTTGTTAATGATGGATACATAAGAAACACTTAAAATAAAGGTAGTGTGTGACAAAGCAACAATGTATTGTTGGGAGGGAGGTAGTAAGGAAGCATGAAGAGAACTAAAATTGTATGATTTGTCCTTAGTGGCAGGCCCTGGGCTAGGCAGTTTTAACTTAAAAGATCTTTTATTATTAAAAAAGAATAAAAATAATTTTATTCTATAATTGAGAAAACACACATGACAATAAAGGAAATTAAAATCTCCTATACAGTTGCTGTCTACAGTTATGTAGCAATAACATTAACATTTTAATATATGGCATTTCTTCCAGAATGTCTTGTGATGCTACCCTATCACTATATACCAATTACATCATGGGAACCATTCAACTGAATTTACGGCTTCACAAATCATGAACATTTTTCCATGTCAGCAATTTTTTTCTATAATCATTGTAAAACTTTAAAATACTCCACTTTGTGAACATGTCCTTATTTATGTAATCAATCTGCTAGGTATTCTTCTAAAGTTGTCTGATTTAATTCTCATAATGCTTGATTTTATTTATTTATTTATTTATTTTAATATTTCAATTTTTTATTGAATCATAGCTGTGTACATTAATTCAATCATGGGGTACAGTGTATGGGCTTTACATACAATCTGAGATATTTTCATCAACCTGATTGACATAACATTCATGAGATTTACTCATTTACTATGTGAAAACATTTTTGATCCGTATTTAGAAGTTTTCTCCTGACCCTTCAAATATGCACCACAAGTGTGTCTTAAAATGCTCCAGAAAGAGAAATGGAAAGGTAAAGACGTGCTTCCTCAGAAGCTGCTTGATAAGGTGCTTTCTGGATTTCACGCAGGGAAGTTGACAGGTGAGAAAACCACAGTGGCCCAAGTCATCCCTGCACTGCAGGTTCACTGTGTTCCTCCAGAGCCCCCCTTTCCAAACTGACCTTTGATTTTCCAGGCCTCTGGCATTCTACCCCCATCCTCTGTCAGCTCTCTCTGAGGCAGTTTGGGCCTTGTTCAATCTGTTTCAAAGTAGAGAGCAGGGTGAGAGCCAGCTGGGACCTTGCACTGAGGGTCTGAAAACTCACTGGACGGCGATTCATGGCACTACCACAAAAGTGGGATTAGCACAAAGGTGGGATTTCTGCTTCTTTCTCTTGTCTACAGATTTCTGTCGCCTGCATTTTGATTTCCCAATCTTCCTTGGTATCACAATAGCCTCTGAGATGATTTACTATATTCAATAGCAATTCGGCTGAAACAAAACTCCAATGCAAGAGGCACTCATGGTTTAAAAAAGAAAAGAGAAAGGAAAGGAAAAAGTCATAAGTGAAAGAGTCCTGGACTTACATACTACATATGCTAGCTCCCTAATGAATAATGGAGACAGCGTAGACAATAGTTATAACATAAAAAAACAGTTACGATGTCCCTGGGATTATTCTAAACACTTTACTTTACATATTGTATCTTAGTTAATCCTTTCAACCTTCCTCTGAAAATAATAGGTATTATTATTTTCCCCCATTTTATTTTTGTTTGTTGGTTTTTTGTTTCCCTACCCCCCATTTTATAGATGTGGGAACCGAGGCTCAGAAAGGTTAAGGAATTTGACAGCAGAGAAGATTTTAAGTTAAAATTTCTAAAAGGTCATTTACTCCCTAAACTTTTTTTTTTTGAGGCAATGTCTCAATTTTTTTGCTCTCAGTAGAGTGCTGTGTCATCATAGCTCACAGAAACCTCAAAACTCTTGAACTCAAGTGATTCTTTTTTCTCAGCCTCCCGAGTAGCTGGAACTACAGGCACCTGCCACAATGCTGGGCTATTTTTAGAGGCAGGGTCTCGATTTGGCTCGGGCTGGTCTCAAACAGGTGAGCTCAGGTATTCCACCCACCTCAGCCTCCCAGAATGCTAGGATTACAGGCATGAGCCACTGCACCTGGCTTATTCCCTGAACTCAATCAAAACAAAATATTTAGGCTCGGCGCCTGTGGCTCAACAGGCTAAGGTGCCAGCCACGTACACCTGAGATGGCGGGTTTGAATCCAGCCGGGCCCGCCAAACAACAATGACAGCTGCAACCAAAAAATGGCCGGGAGTTGTGGCAGGAGCCTGTGGTCCCAGCTACTTGGGAGGCAGAGGCAGGAGACTCGCTTGAGCCCAGGAGTTGGAGGTTGCTGTGAGCTGTGATGCCACAGCACTCTGTCCAGGGTGACAGCTTGAGGCTCTGTCTCAAAAACAAAAAAAAATTTTAAAATATTATGCTAGAATCTCAAGAATGGAGAAGCATGAATCCCATGTACTCAAGTTTGATATGAGGACAATTAATGACAATTATTGACACAGTGGGGGTGAGGGAAGGGGAGAACAGAGAGAGAAAGAATGAGGGAGGGGTGGGAAAAGGAAGAGCAGAGAGAAGGAAGGAGCGAGGGGGGTGGGGTCTTGGTGTGTGCCACACCTTTTGGGGGCAAAACACGATTTAAGAGGGACTTTACCCAACAAATGCAACCAGTGTAACATGGTTTCTTGTACCCTCAAAGAATCCCCAACAATTAAAAAAAAAAGATCACTGATAAGATAAAAATTCTCCTCCAGTGGAAGAAGGAACATTTATATTATAAATGTATGCTATCTGAACCAAATTAAAAAGAATCGGCAAAAATTGTCTAAGTAGATGAAGGAAAAGTTCGTTCCTAGGGCAGTATAAAAACATCATAGGCTCTGTTTTCAGATTCTCTGATTCAATCGTTCTGGGCCGGGGTCGAAGAGTTTACATTTCTCCCACGTTGCTGGGTGATGTTGATGTGCTGATTGGAGAAAACCATGGCATTTGAGGAGATAATATAATGTCATCACAGTTGAACTGAGAAGAATAAAACAGTGAAGAGGCAGTATATTATTTTTGTTAAAGGTAAGTACAAAATAAAGTTTATTGAGGAAGAGAAAAATAAGCTTACAAAGTAAGAAAGCTTATCAAGCAGGATATATTAGCCATAGACAGTGAAAGGGTCTTCACTGCCAGGGCAGGTAGGCAAAGAGGCCAAGGTGGCATACTTTAAATAAATAGTAAAGAGACACACAATAAATAATGAAAAGCTGAGCTGAAAGGAAAGAAAGTACACCCACCCGGTCCATTAGGCTGGATTCAAATTTACCTGAAATCTATTTGAATTTATAATTTTCCCTAAAATTGTTTGAAAAAAGATTCATGTTATTTGGGAAGTTTACAAAAACATATTTGTTCTATAATTTTTCAATAAAAAACATGAAATCAATTTGGGATGATAATATTAATGTTTTTAACTTGAATTTAAAGGTGGAAGGGACTTTATTACACAATCCTTTAAGGAAAGAAAACAAAAGTTAATATGTCTATATTATTTGATGGGGATCATTTTGCTATGCAAATAAATCAAATTTAAGAATTAAGTTGTTTTTGTCTTTATCCATTATTAATTTGACTATAAGATGATTATTTTTAAACTCTTTATAATTTTACATGACTCCACAGGGTAAAGCTGAGACTTCCATTATTTGTATAATTCTTTTTTAATTCACCTATTTAAAATGTGAGGTTGCTATTTTTCATTCTCTTCTCTTCTAAAACTATAAAATTGTAATTTGTGCACTTTAAGTTCATAGCTGTCACTGTGATTACAAGCATTACTATTGCTCAAATAAAGAACATAAAATGTAACCTGTGAAACATTGTATATAACTACAGAGAAATTGAGTACCCTTCTTTTTGTTCTTTTAAACAAATTGTCAGAGTATGCAAACAGACTCATTATTTTGTGATTTTTCAGTTATATCATATCCATCCTTCCATGGCATCTTGAATGAATATCCACTGCAAGTTTAGATAGATGTGATTTTTAGAATGTCATTATTTTATCTGTGATCCAGAAAAGGAATAATGATGTCCCTTGGTAAATTTCCATTTAACTCTGAAGCACAGAGTTCCTTTAAGATATAAAGCCAAAATAAAGAGACCTTGAAAAATGAAAGATATTATTAAAAAATACTGGTAATGTTTAGCATAGCCTTTTAGTTAGATGGTATCCAAGATGCTATGGGATGATATCCAGTTTTTAGAGAGATGAATGTTTAAAATTTATAAAAGTCAATTCTGCAATTCTAAATAAATGTTTAAATGTTTAAAATTTATAAAAGTCAATTCAATGCAATGTCTGAAAATATTAATTGCATAATATTTTATTTATTATATATACATCAAATTCAAAAAGCAGCAGTTCTCCAAAATCTTTGTTACCCATACATACTGTATATTTTATTTCTTTTTTCCAGATCCACTCTGTACCCTTCTTCATAATCTTCTGTGCCATAGGAGACCCACTGTTACAGACCATATCCACTGATGTGATCCCCTTTGTCTTTTGGCTTTGGTTAGAATAAAGTGAAGCATTTTTAGGGGATGGATGCTAGTCAGGAAGTTAGGTTGGAGTATTAAAGAAATAAAATATATAGTATGTATGGGTAACAATGATTTAGGAGAACTGCTGCTTTTTGAATTTGATGTATATATAATAAATAAAATATTATGCAATTAATATTTTCAGACATTGCATTGAATGTGCTTTGCAGAATTGACTTTTATAAATTTTAAACATTCATCTCTCTAAAAACTAGATAGCATCCCATAGTATCTTGGATACCATCTAACTAAAAGGCTATGCTAAACATTACCAGTATTTTTTAATAATATCTTTCATTTTTCAATGTCTCTTTATTTTTTTCTCAACTAGTTGCCTGCTGATTTTCTATCCTTCTATCAAGTCTTCGCTCCTGGCAGGAGCCCATTCCCCTGCAGTTGTCCTCTTTAGATCCTGGATTTTAGCTTAGCCCTGTCCCAAATAATTGTAAGTGCTTCCATTATTGCTAGAACTAGTCCTGCACTATGTGGTTTTCTAAATTGGCCTTTCATGAACTCTATTCTAACAGCCAAGATTGAGGATGATGTTTGGTAGAAATACCAGAATGCAGTCTCTAGATTATGAATGAGATAGGTTCTATAGGTTTGTTCTTATGTAGAAGGTAAATGTAACAGGTGCATTTACCTATAACCTGTAATGCCCTCTGTTTGTGTGAGTTGTACATAAGTCAAATGTCTGTAACTCTGGGATTGCCTGTATAACTACTTCAATCATTCTCAATATCCCATAAAAAATCATTTCATGATAATATAAATACTAATTTAGTACCAACATAAAGTAAATACTTTTTTAAAAACTCAGTAAGAGATGACTAAGAACTTAAGACATGATTTTGTATTACTAAAAGAACAATAGCAAATTAAAAAAACTTCAACTACTTGTACTACTTTGGTATAATATTACAATTTATTACACACGTTCACAGGTAGTTCATTACTAATGAAGATTGATTATTTAAGAATTTTAAAACAAATTTGTATACATCTACTTTAACAATACTGTTAACATGAAATTAACAAAATTTATAGCTCAAAAATTCTATTGCTAAACATGTGCATCTCTAAACACCATAGGAATATGTAACAATAGTAACAAGGCAAATATGTTAAGTAAATATACTTAATAATTATTTGTATTTTTATTTTATTTATTTTTATTTTTTGCAATTTTTGGCCGGGGCTGGGTTTGAACCTGCCACCTCCGGCATATGAGGCCAGCACCCTACTCACTGAGCCACAGGCACCGCCCCCATTTTATTCATATTTTTATAAAATAGGAAGCTAGCAATTGAAAACTACAAACACCTCAAATCAAGTTTTATGACACAATGTAAACATAACACTAAAACCACAATACAGGAATTGAAAATATATGAGTAGAAATTTAACAACATTGTATAGCAACTATATTTCTTATTAAACAAATACCACAAAAATTCAAATAAAAGAGTAAACATAATTTATTTATATCATGTTTTATTTGCCCTTACTAATTCACTTACTAAGTTGCCAGTGAATAGATTTGAAACATATGTTTAAATGAAATTCTACAATGCGATATATACGGGCTGGTACAATATTTATCCCAGGCAATTTTCATATATAAAACATTGAAAAACAATTTTGTAACATCCTGAAATTAAAAAAAAATCGTGGTTTAATTCTTAATTTTATGCCTTAATAAAATAAAATGTTTCCTATTGGGATTTTCAAAATAATGAACTTTCATTGAATGCATAGCATTAATCTTATGCATTATTCTTTTAAAAAGTTAGTTTTATACCTAATATGAGAATTAGTATTTGTATCTGACATATATATAAATAATTTTTAAAAGCCAATTGCTCCATTAGGAGCTCTCCAAACTCTCAGTAAAATCCTCTCATGTTAAATTAAAATAGTGAAATTCATCTGAATTGTTACACAAAAACATAGCCAAAGAACATACAACACCTATAGGATGTATGTTTTACATATTGTAAAGTTGTTTGGGCATATGCAAGTGTTGTGGCTGATTTTATATACATACTGATGTGTTTATACACACACACACACAGACATATACTGACAGTTACTATCCTTGAATAGACCTGAGGTGAAGCAATTCAAAACTGAGATAAATGGGAGGTGGGATTTTAGGAAACTCTTTAGGCAACATCCCTTTCAAAATTAAGTCAGAGAAAGCAGACAGACAGACAGTTGCAGTGGTAGAGGAAGAAATGGAACTCACAAAGATTTTAAGAACTAATAATGATCTGTCTGCCTGTAAGTTCTTTTCCTGAAGCTAAAACAGTAACTACTTAATGAAATGTGGGAGGGGAGCTGTAACAGGCAATCTTATTCAGAGAGACAATTCCATATGCAAGTGCCAAATTTTATTCAGTGAGAATCTTGATACTGTTTTGTCCAATTAACTTGCTATTTTATACTCCAGTACTAGATGTTGGAGTTGGGGGTCTGGTTTCTGAAACTCAGTTGACCTTGTTGGATTACTTAGCTATACTAGAAAGTTGAACCTGAGACATGGCAGTCATTGAAAGCAAAAATGAATGGAACAGAAAATAAAACTGGAAGGGCACAATGTGAAGGGAAAACAAAAGTAACCCACATAAGTTTCAGAGTAACAAAAAGAATTTAGGAACAACAAAGAAAACATTTAGAGCACTTCCAAGGAGAGTTGGAAATGGGTCCCCTCAGCAGGGAACAAAGGTGTGAGAAAGATGGAGACACAAATGCTGTGCAGGGGTATAAAGACCCACTCCATTTGAAATGGGTTGCAATTCTTTCATCAGCCTCTCTGTACTTCCAAGCAGTATTGCCCTTTTCTATTGGTCATTGATTATTGTCTCTTTTGATTGATCATTGGTTACCTTGGTTACCTCATACTCACATTCTTATGGATCCTTCAAACTTCCTGGTTCAGCAGTCCAGGTTAGCCTCTCACCTGCCCTGGACTCTCTTTTTTAGTGTCCCTTCTCACTAGATGGACACTTTTAGGTACTGGGGCCAAACCTCAGAATTCTGAATCCATGTACTGCATAGCTGGGGATTGGGTGAGGATTCAAGTGGTAAATAGTTTTTGCCATTTCCCTTTCTTCTAGTTATTTATTTATTGCTAAAGAACCACCCTCCCCTCTTAAAAACATCATGACTTTCAAATGAGTGCCATTTCATTAGCATTTTTTTTTTTTTTTAGCTCTCCCTACCAGTGGTTTTTTATGAGACTCCATTTCAGCTGATGGATCAGTTTCGGGGATGAGATACACTGGCTGTCTTGACTGGCTGAGCTTCAGAATCTCTCTCCACATTGTGTTTCCAATAGGATAGGCAGATTTCTTTCATGGTGGTTCAAGGATCCTCGAAGTATAAAAGTGGATACTTTTGTCTTGGGCTGAGAGTTGGAACAGTGTTGCTTTCCCCATATCCTGATAATTCAAACAAGTCACAGGTCTAGCCCATATTTAAGTGGAGGGGATACATAGATTGTGATGCCAAATGATGTGATTCATTGGGAGCCATCAGCAGACAGACAAACATACTATCAAACTCTCTAAATGGTTAGATTTACCAAGCTCTACAAATGAACCCCAAATATAAAGTTATTTTGGTTTGACAGACGCATTCAAACATATCCAACTGGTGATAAAAAGAACACAATTCTATTAAGCAGGCATATAGCCATTCAATAACTTCTTTCATTAATGAACTTGGGTGATGATAAGAGGGGAGGTAGCAGATATCAACTTCACTACCTGAGTTCATTTCTAATTCCATTTTAAAATTAGACTTTTATATGGCTATTAATATTTAATGAATCTCTAAACGTAACTACATGGTGTTGAATTGACATGCTCTTCATGATATGAGGGTACTCAGATTTACGATGATGATTAAAGGATGAGATTTATAATCTTAGAATATATATGCAAATTAGGATCATTACTATCAAGAAGAATAATTGGCTAACATATTTACCTGAGATATAAAATGAATGAAGTGATAGAGAATTTGCACTGGGCTCCTAACTCAGGTGAAATAATATGGAACCTTGTTAGAAATCAAATTTTACAAACCTTATTTCCTTTTCATTTACTAAAGAAAAGATTTACAAAAAAAAAAAAAGATTTACGTTGGGACTACTAATATTTCTTTCCCTATAATATATATTTTCGCTTTCAGTGACTGATAGCAACTGACTTCGGATGTGGTGGATTCTACACTGAAATATTTGAAACCTTAGTCCAATTATCTGTGTCAGTAAATTAACCTGAGAAAGAAACACCTGAGTGATGAAGACTCAAGATTTTATGACAGACCTCTGAGGTTTACCTCTAAGAAGAATAACAGTCACTCCTTGGACCCGCCAGCACGGTACTTCCTGGCTAAATCTTAAGTGCAGGAGACATACTGTCCTTAGTCAAAACAGTCTTCCTCCGAGGTCAGAAAGCAGCATGGTGAGGGGAAGGGGGACAAGAGAACTAACGATGAATAACAATGCTGTGTGAGACTAGTTCCATTTTAAGACTGGTGTAATGCAGCTCATCCAGCCCCCTGCCTGGCCCTCCCATGCTTGCTCAACCATCTGTAATTAAAGTCTTTTTTTTCCCTCAATATGTTTGATTCCAACTCTTATTCTAGGCATGTGGCAAAACCTAGGAAGTGAACACAATGTCCTTGGGATTTAAGACTGAGAGTCTTTTGTTCCTGATTTCTGTTACAGATCTTTAATATAAAATAGCATAGTACCTAGCAAAGCCAGAAAATTCTATTATTTTAAAAATTTAAAAAGTCATTTTAAATAAAACCTCATGGATCAGTCCTGTCTAACAGACTAAATTTTTTTGGTTTACCATTTTTGCTTTACCTCTGTCAATAAGCATTTATTTATCTTAAAAATAAATAAATAAATGAATATCTACTATAAATCAATATGTATCATATAAACAGTAAAAACAAAAATAATAAATATATTTAAATAAATAAAACATAAAACTGAACAGAAGTGGTGAAGGAGTTGAATTGTTTTCACAAGTCGGATCAACTTCTTATTCTATGTTTATTTCTCTACCAAGCACCATAATCCCATTACACATAAAAATTGGTCATTTTCATGGATTATTTCCAAGAAATACAAACAACAAAAACAAAACACAAAACAGAAGCCAGTAACTAAAAGTCTATTAGCTAAAGTTTTCACTGTCAAAATGGATCAATAAACTCCCAAGCCTTAGGAATAACTGTTCCTAAAAAAAAAAATGTTCACATGCTCATCATCACATAATCAATAGAGTAAATAAACTGACTGACAAATCAGCTTCTCCTTACTTCCCTTCATCCTACTCTGACTTCAGCAAAGGTCCCATTCAGCGAGCTCAATGATTGATCTTTTTTTCTGTTTCTTTCATCCCCTTCTCCTCTCACTAAATAGGTGCATAAGTTCAAGGTACTTGTAGACACATAGCACTTCCAGAGCATAAAACTGAGAAATCTATATAAAATTGTGGTTACTTACGTGATGTGAAATGTGTTACTTAAAGAAATTCAAGTATAATTATTATCCTTTTCCTTACTGAAAACTTGAACCTATAAATTTTCTCCCTATCTCATGCAGGAGAGTAATGAGAAAAGACATTTTGCTTCTCTCTTCATTCCCCTTTGAAGTCTTCCTCCAGGGACTTATGAATCAGTGTGCATGGACAAGTCACTCTGCTGTGACTCAGGGCCTCTTCAGAGCACTTTCCTGTAGCCGCCTAAGGCATCCCGGCCATCTTCAATCCTCCAGTGAAATGGGTCAACTGGGCTGGATGCCTATGGGGATCTGGTCATATTCCTCTTAATTCTCTTCCAATAGGCATAGCCAACCATGCTAACATATGGAAAGGGTGGATTAGAATAATTTAGTCTAAAATATAACCAGTGATTTCTAATTCAACTTTAAGAGTTGACATTTGTGATTAAAATATGAAGCTAGTTATCAGCAGACAGTATTTCATTGTCATTTGGCTTTCTCTGGAAGGAAGAAAGAGCAAATTACATATTTAAGCTCTAACAATGTTTACTTTAATTTTGTTAACTTTCATTTAAATAACACAACAGTGGAGTAATTAAATGATAGTGATACAGAGATGGATGGATGGATGGCAGATAGTCTAGGTTGTATTTCCAACAAGCATTTCTCCACTTCTTACTCAATAACCTTCCCTCTAGTTATGTTGGTTATTCACTTATTTCCATTCCCAATTCTGAAAGTAGAGGACGTAACAAGTGCATTCCACTGCCCTAGCCAAGTGTGATGTCCAGGATAGACCTGACTCTCAGGTGTTCCAATAAACAAGACTATTAGAACTTTGGGAGAGAATACTGGTACAAGATTACCTATGTCTAAGAGCTTATTGTAATCATTGCAATCATAAACATACTCCTCCCTCAACTGAAGCTGACTTGCAGAGTCAAAGCAGAGAGACATAAAGTGACCCAGCTCTTAGGAACATTATTGAATTGATGGATCACACCAAATAAACCTCTGGGATTGGAATCTGTGTTGCATCTCTATCTAGCTCAATACACATATCTATACTGCTTAAGACAGTTTGAGTCAAATTTTCTCTTATTGTATCCAACACACTGTAACTGATACAGGCTTCAGAGAAGAACAGTTGTTTCTCAGAGGAAATAAAAAAACCCAACATATCTGCCATTATTAATCTAGTGGGTCTTCCCCTCCTCCCCAAATTGTCCTTCACCCACTTTCATACTTATTGCCCCACTAAGAGCTACAAATGTATTATGTGTCTCCACTCCTGGTCATGGGAGGAGTCCTGAAAGAAGCTAATCCATCTGAGTTATTTTGGTTTTCCAAATGGAAGTAAAGAGAGAGCTAATGATAGTGGAAGCTATAAAGTATCAAGATCAAGCACTCTTGCCTGTTGCCCATCATGTAGATGCAACTGCTTGTAGTCCAGGGAAATGAAGTTAATATAAAGAAAATTGCAAAGTTGGGAGTCAATGATTTCCCTGGTCTTTGGAGTTCTAATGATGTCACCATTATCCTAGACCCAGGAGCAGCTGATTCTCACTTGAAACCATAAAAGTTATGACACATATATTTTAATATATTAAAAAATGCTCTCCATCATTTTTCTCTTCAAGTTACATAAATGTGATATCTCAAATTTACACTAGAAACTCCTATCCTTTCTTTTAGTACAATTATTTAAATGTTTGGACAACAATTTTTGTAGCTACATATATCACTTTAATCCTCACATTTAGAGAAAAAAATGTATATATATAAATATTCCAGTGCTCTAAATTTGGCCCCAGGATGTTAAAATGAGTTATAAAATACTCAGAAGATGTTCTTGTTATTTATAAAGTCAGCAGAACGAGACCATCAAGTACTATACTTTACATAAACAACAAGAGTTTATCAAGTAGCTGGTAAATGATTTTTTATGAGAAAAAAT
The DNA here is from genome assembly GCA_963573935.1 of Arctocebus calabarensis. Lineage (NCBI taxonomy): Eukaryota > Metazoa > Chordata > Mammalia > Primates > Lorisidae > Arctocebus > Arctocebus calabarensis. Next base: position 17,455 of record CAUYON010210904.1, on the reverse strand, counting down.
GTATACAAGAATGCGTACAAGAATTTTTTCCCATATTGCATACAGAAGCATAAATAGTTTGAACACTAGGCTAACACTTTCAAAAAAATGTTTGGGGAGTGGGCATATTTTATTTAACTCAGTTCCACTTTGTAGGGCAGACTAAAAAATGAACTAAATATCTGATAACCACTGAAATAGCAAATGGAGCAAGTGATTTTTATACTTTTTTTCTCACTTGCATATTCATCATATCTTATAATTTTATTTTTCTACAAAATGCTGAGTACATGTATCTTGTTCAAGTATAAATATTATACATGTACTTTTTCTTTATATCCATGTTTATTTGTTCACACGTGGATGGTTCAATAGACTGAGTTTTGAATGCATAATTTACTATGGAAATCATTGAATAACAACTACAAAAACTATTCTAGAATTCAGTAAATAGATGTAATAGTTTAGTCCCTGGGAAAAATGCTTAATCTTAAGAGAATTTGGAGCAAAATTAAAAAAAAAAACTCTGACCTAAGTTTACCTTCACTAACTGTACAACTTAAAAACTGAAACCAACATAATTTCCTGTCTTTACATTAAAAAATAATGAGACTGAAGATAATTTCCTATAAATATGTTAACTAATAATGAGAATAAGCAAAGTCAACTTAACTATTTGACCCAGGAACTACTTGCACTTGAAAGATAAGACTGTGAACCAACTAAAATAGCTAATTTAATGGGAGAAATTGGTCATTTATCAAGAATTGGTTTCGGACACCTGGTCACTGTATCAAGTAATCCAAAGTTATTATGTGATAAACGATGTAATTTTAAGCAATTCTCTGCCTTGCAACACTTTCCTTAACATCACCAAGCGCAGGGTCTGATGTTTTTTAAACACCTTTCCCTGGCGTTTCCCTTTTGAGATAATGCTAAGAAAGAAAATCAGGTGCTGTTTCCTCTTGCAGTAGGATTCAAACAATTAACTTTGCTTAATTTCCTTGTTTGCTATTTTGTTGTGTGTGTGTGTTTGGTTGATTTGTTAGGTTTTAAGACTTTACCAATTGATGAATCTGGAGCTAGCACTGACATCTAATACAAACTCTCTCACTGCCAGGGTTTAAGTCATTCAACCGAGAAAATCACAGTCTGTCTGCTGAGTTGACTCGGCGTCCCACCCTTAGCCCTGAGGTCTTTCTCTTTCTCAGATGTCTATTTCAAACGGGATAGTGACATAAGATTAAGTTTGAACTCAAGTTTTTCTTTTTACCCTAGATGGTAACTCGCTTTGTTTTTAAGAATTTAGGAATATTTTGATCAGATTTAATACTGATGTCAGTGGGGAAAATGCCTTTTTTTTTTTTTTGCTGTTTTTGCGGTTTGGGGGGGCTGGGTTTGAACCCACCACCACCTCCAGTATATGGGGTCAGCACCCTACTCCTTTGAACCACAGGTGGCGCCTGGAAAATGCCTTTTTTAATAACTTTTGTCTTTCTCCTCATCACCATGTGCTTTGAGTCTCTCAATAGAGGTTGGGAATCATGAGGAAGCTTCAAGGACACATAACTTGAGAAAAACCCTTTTCTGACTGGTGTACTTGGGTCAACTTTGACTTTGATCATCTTTAAAAAAAATGAGGAATTTCTTTCCTTATATCTTTTGTTCCTGGGAATAAATAACTTCACTTTTAACTTCTCAGACCTGGATAGTTTGTCAGGTCCTAAGCTGGATGTCACTGGTCTTTAAAAAAAGGAGGTTTATATACACAAACCTGTTTCAGACGCTAACTATGACATTAGACCATGAGAGTTTTCAATACGATATTCAATGTCTGCTTCACCCTCTAGGAAAAAGATATTTTTAAACTCTAGTTTATATTTCTATAATTGGCATAACTTTTACTTAGAACAATTAGAAATTGCAGCCGTTTCTTTAGGGTAAAATTTTAACATGAAGAAGATCTTTTGTTTGAGACAAAAATGACCACAATTATTGAAAAAAAACTCATAAGGTGTGATTAATCGTGCCTGTAAAACCAGCATTTGGGGAGGCCAACGTGGGAGGATTGCTTCAGGCCAGGAGTTTAAAACCAGCCTGGGCAACATATCAAAATCATATCTCTACAAAACAAAAACAATCATAGGAATGGTGATTTGTGCCTATAGTACCACTTTTGTGGAAGGCTGAGACAGGAGGATCACCTGAGCTCAGGACTTTAAGGCTGCAGGAAGCTATAATTGCACTGCTGTACCCTAGGCTGGACAGCAGAGCAAGACTCTGTCTCCAAATAGAACAAAACAAACCAAACCACATTCATAAGAAGATTCTGTTTTGTCTAAACACATGCTTTTTTCAATATGTGATGCCTCTCTCTTTTCTGTACTTAGAAAATTAATAAGTAACACATTTTATTCTGTGACTTGAAGAAATTTTCATGTGCCCAAGTTGACTAGTTTAACTGGTTGTCAGGCTATAATAACTCTCTGTCTTTCTCTCTGTGTGTGTGATAAATTTTTCCAAATTGAAGTCTTATCCTCTCCTTACAGAAGGAAGATAAACATACCTTTAATCGGCTTTGTTTTATATCCTGCACTATTCTTTTTCCATCTTTATACCTTCTCCATTTTCTTGGGAAATTTTGAAGATTAATTATTTATGAAACATTGTTTTGTTATGTTTGAATACTCTAGGAACTCTAATCCAGTTATATAGTCATTAATTTCTACAAACAAAAGAAAAAGGGTAAAAAGTTTTTGCCTCTCTTGTGTATATTTTCCTTGCCAAATGTATAAATATGAGAAAATATAATCTTGAGCTTGGAGAGTGGTCTTGGCATCTATATAAGCAGGAGCTTTAGACATTTAGAAGTTTTGGAGGGAATACAAAAAATATCATTTTTCGAATATATTAATCAACATATGTATCTAAACTGAAGAGTTTATGTAATATTCTTTACACATGGATAAGGCTTTGAAAAAATCAGAGTGAATTCACTTTAATCCTCTCTCTTATATTATGATAATGTAAAAATAATTGTAACACACTATTTTAGTTTGCACACAGCTTAAGTTGGATTTAAGTGATTTAAATTTTAAAGTCACATTTTTAAAAGTTAACTTTTAAAAGTTAGTTTTATTGTCTCAATAAATAAAATTTGTCAAAATAATAAAAAAGATGTGCCAGACGGTGCCTGTGGCTCATAGGAGTAGTGTGCCTGCCCCATATACCGGAGGTGGCGGGTTCAAACCCAGCCCTGGTCAAAAAGTGCAAAAAATAACCAAAAAAAAGCTAGTTGATAGTCTTTCGGAGTTCTCTTATGCTCAGGGTGGGAACAAATGTGCTAATTTATTTAAAATGATAATTAATATGAATGGTTTCCTTAAGGAAGGAGGAATTACAGAGATATTCTCCCAGATGATAGATAAACTAAAATGTCTTAAGACTTAATTTACAATGAGGAAAAATGGGGGTGGGTCTATCAGATAATTACTACTTATACTCTTATTCCTATTAAATCAATAGAATAAAATGAATATAAATAAACATCTTTTCCTCCATGAGTCCACTCTACAAGTTTAACTTGTAGATAGTTAAATATAATTAAAATATTACTGCATTGGAAGGAATGTCCTCCTTGCCTATGAAAGGGTTACTAATTATCAGCTTGTGAGCCACTGGCCTGATATATCATATTTGATTATGAAATGTTTTAAAATTTGGTTAAAAATTAAATTTCTTGATTCTTTTAAGAAATCTGATGACCTTGCATACCACTCAGAAATAGCTGAAGCTAAATGTAATAACAACTGCTAATATATTTTGAATATTTACTATAAATCAGGTATTCTTTTGAGTGATTTATATAGTTTCTTTATAATTGCATAAAATAAATATCATTAACAGCCCAATTGACATACTAGAAAATCAGAATATAGAAAGTATTTGCCCAAGGTGATTCAGCTAGTGGTGCCGGGATTTAATGCCGGAAATCTGACTGCAGATCCATCTTCTTCCCTACCCGGCCTTACTGCTTCTCTTAGGTTTGAGTAAATGCATTTCAGTCCAGCAGTCTCTACTGCTGCCGTAGGAGGCAACAAGCCCTAACTACTGATTGTGGTTACCCTTCTGACTACTTTAGGGGTTGAAGTGTGTGATTCATGATCAAATGTGAATCATATTACATAAAATGATTAAAAGAGTATTAAAATAAAGAAAAATGCTACCAAGTTCATAGAATCTGCTTGAAACAGGTATTTTCATGAGGTGTCCACACAAAAGTCAGGCCCTTCCCCAAGACTATATACAACCCAGTCTTCCCTCCCCCCATTTTCTGCTCCTGACCAGGTCCAGCTTTCCACACAGCTGTTGCCACTTACTGGGATGCCTCCTCTCATGTTAAGGGATCTCAGCCATCTTTATCCTTTCTTCTTTCTGTTCATGGAATTAAGCTTCCAGGAGGCTCTCTTCCTAACCCAAGGAAGGCGTCCCAGACTCCTGAGAAGATGACTGTGCCCTAACCTGGTCCTACGTGCCTCAGCCTTGTGCATCTGCTGACTGATGCAGCCTCCATGCTCCTGGGGCCTTTCCTGCCCCTATCAACATCAATAAAACCTCCTGCGTACTCCACTCCCGAAAGTGAAGAATGAAAAAAATTATTGTTATAAAACATTTCTATTCCTATAGTACTTTCCAAATTATCTAGTAATTTCCTATTCATGGTAGAAAGTTTTAGTTCAATGGTCAACCTGCAGTTCAGGGGTGTTGTGTGTAACTTACTCATCTTATTAACTTGCCAGAACAAAACTCTATATGTTTCAGGTAATTTTTGAATGGATAGAAAAATTATTATTCTTATTTGTTTGCTTTCAAGTTGCAACTAAATTTTTTAAACTATAATTTTAAGGAGAGTAAATTTTAATAAATTATAATGCAAACATTTTACATAGTTGGTAAGAAGATTTTATCTATATTTGTGTATATAAATACAGTATAGAAGAAAAAAAGTTGTTGACATGAGTTAAGGTGCAATCTAGTACCTTGTGTTACTTTAACATCTTTTGTTAAGACAATATTTTAAGTATAGTCAGTTCTTGTTATTCATAGTAGATACGGTCTATACAGTTACCCGAGATATTAAATTATCAAACACTATGACACTCCATGAAAATATAGATTAATTTCTTGTGAGGCCCCCAAATCACTTTTTTTTTGTCAGCCAGTCAATACATAACTATATTTTATGTGGATTCTGTTCGAAGACAGTTTATTTAATACATATTATTCATTCATTTACATTGAACTTATGGCTAATAGCACTATCATTAATACCTGAATAATGCCTACTAACACCATATTGTTTTCTATAACCAATATTACAGCCTTCTTGTACTTAGAAATACTAGACATCACTCTCGCACTACACTAGGGGGTGATGTTAAGCAACAAAATCACCAAGAGAAGGAGTAAAAATACAAAACACATGATATTCAATAGACTATGAAAAGAATACTTATTTACAATATGAAAGCTGAAACAATAAGTCAAGTTCAGCTGAGAATGTGTGCATATGTTGACTCAATTTTTTTACTGTTCTAAATGTGTCTGTGAACTGTGAAAGTACTGTATTTACTGTGGGGGCTATAAATGAGTTTTAATGAGTAGGTGAATCTTCAAATACAGAATTTGTAATAATAAGAATTGACTATATTTTAAAAATTAAGAGGTTTTAAGTTCAAATGGTGATATCAGAGAAAGCAATAACTAAATAAGTTTTGTGTGTACTTCATTCACTTGAATTAATAATGATATAATTCATTTATATTGTGCATTAAAATAGGGGCCAGGAAAATTGTTGTGATTAGTCAGCTGTAGCCTATCTGCATATTTCAAGGCCTCAGAGAATCTCCTCCTTCCTGGAGTTCTTTAAGATTAAACAGCTTTACAAAACACTCCATCCACTCAACTCAGATCATTTGGTATTTATTCATTGCCTTTTATTATTTTTAATTAATTCATTTTATTGAATCCTTTTTTGTTTCCATAATTTTTATTTATTTATTTATTTATTTATTTCAGATTAATATGAGTGTACAAATGATTAGGTTACACTGTTTGTGTATATTAGGTAAAGTTCAAGTTGAGCCCTTCACCCAGGATGTGTTCTGTATACCCTTACATTGTGTTCATTAGGTGAGAGCTCACCAATCCTCCTCCCATCTTCCCCCTGCACTCACTTGAATTAAATTGTAATTTTCTCTCATGTGGGGGTGTAATTGTTTATTTATTGGTTTCATATTAGTATTGCATACATTGGATACTTGCTTTTCCCTTCCTGTGATACTTTACCAAGAAGAATGTTCTTCAACTCCATCCAGGTAAATACAAAAGATATAGTCTCCATCTTTTTTTATGGCAGCATAGTATCTTATGGTGACAGGTTTGACCCAAACTCACAGATTTGTATGCACTATTTGTTAGAATTTGAACTTTAGCCTCAACAAATAGAACACAATTGTCCTTATACTGTTATCAATAAGAGAAAAAATTATCAATGAAAACCATGTTATGATTTAGTGTTCAGTTGAAACAAGACACCTTCAGAAAACCATCATTTTGCTGACTATGGTCCATACTAACCTAGAAGTCAAAGTGAATAATTTGAGTGTTGGATGCAGTGAGAGAACCATTGGCAATAAACTGTGAAACGTAGGAAAGAGGTATAAATTACCTTCTTCCTTTTACAGTTGCCACCTACTTAACTATTTCTGAGAAATAAAATATCAGAGCAGAATGTATCCAACAGACAAAAGAAATCAATTCAAGGACGTAATGAAGCAAAAATGAAGAAAGCAAAGCAATTGGTAGGAGTCAGATAAAATTTGTTTTAGGTCTTCAGAACCAAAGTAATGAAAAAGAAAATAGCTCAGCTGAAAGCAAAAGCATGTGGTTTCCCCTGAATGAGTTATTTGATCAAAAATAGATGTAGGAACAAAATACTGAGAAGCCCAAACATCTTATTTTGTCCCACATTGGCAATGTGTGCATAAAAGCAAAAATTACGGGTTTCTAACAAAATATGATAATATGAAGAAAACAATTAAATCCTAAACTCTAAAATCTGAGAATATTGGACTCAAATAAAACTTAGAATTCATCTATATTTTTCTTGATAGCACTCATTTTTTCTTCTCTATTTTTTTCACAAAAATAAGTTTTACATGTTCAGAGATGAGATTAATTTTAAAGAAATGCAATTTGAGCTATATATGAAAAGAGATCACAGAAGGTATTTGTTATTAAGTGGTCAAAGTATTCTTGCTTCTGCTTCCTAAAAATGAGTTAAACTAGAATCTAGAGATTTGAAGAGAATACTAAAATGACCTTCCTTTGCTCTGAAGATCTACCAGAAAAAGTTGACTTCCAGAACAATCCTTTTCACCCAGACATAACTACTATATTGAAAGGAATAAAGCAAGCAAGTTAGTTTTTAATCCAACCATATTGCTTAAATCAGAAAATAGGCAGTTTTAACTGTAAGATCAAAAGTCACTTGTCAGTTTCAGTGCTGAATGAAAACAATTTCCCTTTCTAGATCTTGTATAATTTGCTTGCCCTATCCAATTTGACCATAAAAGTATGATTTGGATCTCTATAGCTGAAACTGAAACCTCTCACATGGCTTGAACATCTGGACATTAAATCCCTATATTGCAAACATAATCACATTCTATTCATGATTCCTGCCCAGTGTGAATGGTAAATACACAAAACAAAATCCAGATTGCTTGTTAGATTAAAATTTTCCTTTGTCCAAAAGCATGTTCTAAAAACTTGATCATTCTTGACCTGAGACTACTAATGACTGACCTGAAGCACCACATAACCTGATTCTGACAGTTTGTGAGTAAGATAATTCAATAAATGATAGCAGTGGCTCAGAAGTGAAGACTTGGGAGCCAGAGGAACCACCGAAGTCCCACAGAGTAAACACAATATTTCATGGTGCAGATTTATTGGCTTAGGCTGGATTCACTGAATACAATTACTCATTGTCATCTTTGAGAACTCACTTTTTTTTTATTGAATCATAGCTGTGTACATTAGTTCAATCATGGGGTACAGTGTGTGGGCTTCACATACAATCTGAAATATTTTCATCCACCTGTTCGTCACAACGTTCGTGATATTTTCTCGTTTACTGTGTGAAAACATTTGTGTTCTGCATTTAGTAGGTTTCTCCTGACCCTTCAAAGATGCGCCTCCAGTGTGATTCTCTCTCTATCCCCTCTGGATAAGCAGGACATGGTAGATTGTGAGCTACTTTAATAGAAAAATATTATCTTCCATGAATTCAGCAAATTAAATCAACTTATAGACAGTCGTAATGGAACAGCTATGAACAAGAGCAATTTTATCTCAGCTGATAATATCAGTCTATCTAAAGAATGTATGGCACATACCAAAGGAGTTCAAAAGCACAAAAAGGGGCAGCAGTGATTAGGGCTGGATGTTGAATAAGAAAGATAGGATCACTCCGGTCACCAAAGTATGTCCTCAGGTATGTGACAGGCACGTTTCTTCAGCTTCTCCATGACCTGTATTAAGTATGTGTCCAGCTATCCATTTTTCTTTATGGTCACTTCACTCATCTCAGCTAACTTTGTAAATATTAATAGATGTCATGGCTATCTGGATTTGGAGGTAGGAAGTGCTCTAGGAACCATTGTGAGATCCTGACCGTACACAGCACAAATCCTCTTCACAAATACATGAACCAGAAAGACCGTAAACAAGCATTATTCAGCAGTCTAGTGTGAATCTACCACTGAGAGCCTGATTGTCCCTGGGTGAATTGATTTCTGGCATAAAAGGATGCGGATCTGACCTTGGTCTATGGAAGATGCACCCTGTGGAGTCCATGGCAGCCAGCCGTCAAATTTCCCTCCTGTCACACTGTGGGACTGTACGATATTCTTCAAAATATTTATAATTAATGCCCCACTGACAATTCAAAGCATCTTTCTCTGTATGTGACCAAAAAAACGTGATACAGTTGTTCCTCATTATCCTTGTGGGATTGATTTCAGGACCTTTGTGGATACCAAAATCTAAGAATGCTCAGGTTCCTCATGTAAAATGTACAGCGCCTGCTTATAACTTACACACATCCTCCTGTACACTCTAATCATCACTGAATTACTTATGATACCTAACACAATATAAATGCTATTGTAGATAGTTGTTGTTACTGTATTGTTTATGAAATAATAACAAGGGAAAAGGTCTGTGCCTATTCGATGCAGACCCATTTTTTAAAATATTTTCAATAGGAGGTTGCCTGAATCCTTGAATGTGGAATTTGCAGATATGCAAGGCCAAATGAAATTAAGATTTAGAGTACTCTTTGGTATTTCAACCTCTCATTTTCAATTTCGTTATAAGGAAAGTAGAAAGAAAGTAGAAAGTAGAAATAATACTCACCTCGTGGGATAATTTGAAAATCAGCAAGATAGTAGATATAATGCATAGAATAATATTTGGCTTATTAAGTATGCAATTAATTTTAATTATAATTGTTTTATTATGCAAATTTTTATTCTTCTCTCACAATATGCTGTCAGGGGATTCCTAGAGTAATGTGACTCTGGCAGAATATATGGGAAGAACTGAATAATACGTGCTTTTGCTAAGCATCAGATTCATCCAGTTAAATCAGGTTATCTTATTTAGCTACTACATGCCTCATCTTTTGTGCTCCAGACATTTGGTAGTGACTTTACATACAACCTGACATCCTGCCTACTATTTTCCAAGAAATCCAGATCTCATAATATCCCCTAATTTACAAACTTAGAGTTTTGACTATTATTTGGTCCTGGCCTTGTTGTCTGTACTTGGTATTGACAAGACCACTGGAGGATAGCTGGCTTACCAGGTCTATGAAAATTCTTTACTCTTTGGAAATAAATATGAAAGTTTTACTTTTAAACATTCACTACCCCCTTTTAATAATATACCTAATACCCTTCATAATTCCTCCAGTATAACTGGTTCCATGAGTTTCCATTAGTTTTCATCTTCCCAAATTTCTTTTCCCCCGCTCTAATGAACACAGGACTACAGTTTTTCTTACTAGCTTATATGGCATCTATTAGGTCTTTCCTAGGCAAGCAAATACTTTTTTCTCCTTGAACGTACTTGTTTTCCTCCAGACTTTGGGTTAATGGTTTGCCCTTCTACCTCAACCTTGAGGTCATTTTAAGAGAAGTTATGCATTTTTAGTTTGCTCAGCATTTCTCTTGTTGTAAGGTTGGAGAGAAGTTCTTCCAAGATCTTTAGATTACCAAATTAATACCTGAATTTATGTCTTGACTTTTATTTAGTCTCTATAGTTTTTCTCTATAATCTATGTCATGACTAAATTAATGTGTGGTAGTTTACATATGAATACACATATAAACCAATTAAATAGGACAGAAAATTTAGAAATCTAACAATTGCATTTAGGAATTTAATAGACAGTAAAGTTGTCAATTAAAAATTGTGGTGGAAGGAAAGAATGTCAGTAATCAATGATGAGATAACTGAAGAAATAAGAAAATGACATCACTGAACGTATCTTTTTTTCATCATGCATTAAAGCAAATTTTAAGTAGACTTAAGATTTTTGCATGAAAAAAAACCATAATAGGACTACAATAAATCATAACCTTAACAAAATAGAAAAAGAAACACAAGAGAAATTCTTATAAACTAGGAGTATTAAGACATTTATAAATATACCTAAAAATAAAGATAATGAAGGAGAAAGACTTTAAAATTTAATTATAAGCCAATTTTAGCTTGTCAGTCTTAATACACAGAAAGATAGTAGGAGTCTACATACAGGGGTAATCCTAAGAGGAAAAAGTTTACAAATCAAGATTTTTAAGGTAATTGAAGATATGTTAACTGAAAGAAAAAGAAGGGACCCTAATAAATTAGATGATTAGAAGGGTTAAATCTGGAGGCAGCATTACAGAAACGTGCAGCAGATTTCATGTAACCAGACTTCATGAAGAAATAATATCAGAGTGAACAAAAATATGTTAAAATACAAATTTCAAAAGGTAAATAAATGACTCCTTTCCAAATATAGGATGAGGATGTTTCTAAGATTTATTTAAGTCATTAATACTGGAACGAGCTAGATGGAAATACTGGTTCGAAGGATTAAAGGAGAAATAAAGTTATTTATAGACAATGAAAAAAATACTGAAATAAGACTGCTAAAATAGATTCAATACTATTTAATGTCTGACAATGGAATAAAACTGTAACCTTTGGGGTTATCTTTCTTATGAGCCTAAAACATTTGTATCTTTAGGGGAGACAGTCCATTCAATTTGTTATTGTAGAAAGATCACTTGCACTACTGTCATTTTTCTGCAAGTTCATATCAATCTTCACAGAATTATAAAGTATCCCATCCAATAGCATAATAGTAATGGAAAGAAAACTCTATATCCCAAAATAATTAAATTAATCTTTGAGGGGGACTTTTAGACCCATATATTAAGCTATAGTAAAACTCATAAAGAGCAGAAAAGTATGCTTTTGTTTATTACCTATTTTTTTGAAATTTTTTTTCTTAACTATTTCAACCATGCATATATGATCAATAAATGTTTAAACATCGACAAGTAGCATCTGTTTTCCCACACTCCAAGCTCTGTGGTCTTTTCAAGAAACAACCCTTGACTTATTTAAATTTTAAGATCTTGGAAATTATGCTATAGTCATTGCACTTGGGTATTTGGCTTCTTCAAAAAATTTTCATTTTATAAGATAATTTAGCATTTTGAAAATAGATAAGTCATTAGAAGAGATATTTACATCTCTTTAGCATTTAGTACATTCAATTTTCTTCTAAGAACAAGTATTTTCTTATTTTAATATCTTCTTCACAAGATCATAAAAATTCTAATAGCATTTTGGGAAAAAATACAAAGTATACCAAAGTCATGGTGCAGGATTTATTGCCTTTAATGGAAGCATTAACTACACTAATAGAATCATATTATTGCTGAGTTAATGTATCTCTTATAAGCATCACTCCAAAATACTTTATACTCAGAAGAATACATAAATGCCTTAAGCTCAGGAAAGATATTTAAAATGATAGCAGTTCTTTCACAAATCACACTTGTGAGAGTGGAGAAGTATAATTGTTGAATATTATTTGGAATTTCCATTTTCAGTTAAGGACAAAACAGTGACTTTTTACCAAGTATGTATGTAACATATATATATCCCCACTGAACAAATGTTCTGCAGCCCTTAATAACCCAAGGGAAAAAGAAGAGATACAATTGTGAATACCTTAATGTTCATGAGTTGAAATACCAAATAAAGAAGGAATATATATTAGTGGAGTTTTTTTTTTCTTTTAACCAAGCAGTTTTTTAAATAATAAAGGTCACCAAGTGCAAGATAAGGTTATTTAATCTTTTTTCTTGGTTATAAACAACTTTCCAGAGAGGCTCAAACCTAATCCTTCACTGCTTCTAAAAACCAAGAAGTAGGATCAAGCTATTGGAAAGTTTATCTCTCATCAAAGGAGGAATATCAATACCCATATGAGAGCAAAGTATTTCCTTTTTTTTTTTTTTTTTTTGTGGAGACAGAGTCTCACTCCATCGCACTCGGTGGAGTGCTGTGGAGTCACAGCCCACAGTAACCTCCAGCTCCTGGGTCAAGTGATTCTCTTGCCTCAGTCTCCCAAGCAGCTGGGACTACAGGCACCTGCCACAGCGCCTGGCCAATTTTTGATGCAGTTCGGCCGGGGCCAGGTTTGAACCCGCAGCCCTCGGTATATGGGGCCGGTGCCCCACTCGCCGAGCAACAGGGCCAAAGTATTTCCTTTTTTAATACGGACTTGGTTTTTCAAGTCTTGGAAGACAATGTCATCTCACCATTGGAATACAATTCTTTCCAAGTTAAGATCAGAGAATGGACCTATGTAAAAGGAGTCTGATTTTGGTTAACCATAAATGAGACAGGCAAAAGGTTTTCCTGTGCCTTCTACTTCCTCTTTAGATCACCAAGATTAATGGTTTCCACACAGAAACAGAGCCAGACCTTATGTATTTAATTCCATCATGATACTTTTCCATTAATTAAGATTGCTTTACTTGATTGTTAAACACTGGTATTAAAGAAACACACAAACACATGTGGACACACACTCAATGTGGAAAACAGATTCCTGGAGGTTTATTCATAGTTTCCTAACCATACTGAATTCACATTGGACTGACAGTTGGTAGTAGTATCCCTATTCTATTCATCCCTTCCCCAGACCTTCAATTATTAACATGGATTGTCAATCATTCATTTTTATCACATTAGCTTACAATCTGACGACTCTTCTATTAGTGTATGTTTATTGTGCATATAGTTATACGTAAGTGTTTGATTCAAAGAATAAGTATGGTTTGTGCAGGTGTTTGTTTCATTATGTGTGGGCATGGGGCAGTGTTGGGTGTGAAGAAGGGACAAATCCTAGATGTATTCCACTCAAGGGCAGTTTTTTCTCTGGAAATGTTTCTTTTGCTTACTCTTTCAGAAACATTCAATAGTCAGACAATCAAAACTATTATCATATCCAATCACATTTTCTTACCCCACTGAATCTACTTCATTGATGCTTCTGTGACAAAATATATCTATCCATATCAAAAACTTCATCTGGCATCCAAAAAGTTAGTTCTTATTCGGCTATTCCTGTCCTGCATAGTCTTTGTAAAAGCCACCTCCAACTCTCAGGATCACTGCTCTCTCCAGAATCATTTCCACTCTTCTCTGCTCTCAAGTTTTCTTGGTGAATTTTGTCACCAAGTAAGACAATTACCAGTGAACCTACAGAGTAAATAAGGAAAAGCAAATGTGAGATTGGTTGATGAATTCTCTGCAGGAGTGAGTTTGAATGTGTTGTAAAATGCATCCAAATGTTCACCCACAGTGTGGTCTGAGGGAGCCAGAGAGACCCAGAAGGACAGCCCATTATGTCTTCCCGATGAGCCAGATGGGGGAAATAACTAGTTTTTGACCACTGATGTGTAATTTATTTCAAACAGCCTAATTTAAGGTATCTCAGAACTCATATTCTAAAGATTTTGAAAAATAAATGTAATGCCTGACCTGGAAAAAAATATCACATAGGAATTGGCAAAAGGATGCTGAAGGCTCTGTCTTCTACATTTTTTTTAACCAGTCCCTTTCTAGCTTATCTTACCCTATGAAGACATTGAAGACTGTATTTTTTCTCTCTCTTCTATTTTATGGAGTAAATCTATCTAGTAAACATACTCACATCAATATGTTAGAAACTCTCGACCCTAAAGACAATATTGACAGCGGAAGTTTAATGCTGTTGTTTATGCTTTTTTTGTGATAAATATCATACTTGCCAGAGATGAGGTTATCTACACATAAGATTCACTTTTTAAAATAGAAATTATGTCCTGTTCCTGTGACACGGGAAAATAAAATAAATTTTCAAATGGGATTTTTGCCATTTGATATTTTTCAAATAGAAATTTTGTATGATTTTGCATCCACAGTAGAAAAGCATGAACTCAGAAGTTTAAATCCTAGCTCCTTCACCTACCATTCCTGTGACTTTGACTACAAAGTTTTTCACAATATATTATTTCAACTTTCTATTCCCCGATGGCCCTCAATTTAAAATGGAGATAATAATAAGTCCCACACCATAGGGTTGTTATGAGGATTATATATGACAACACTGGCAAAGAGCTTGAAACTCTGCCAAGCAGATAGTGGAAGATACATAGGGATTGATGAATAACATTTCAAATGACTGACTTGGGGCTGGCTGGTAAAAGTGTCAAAATATTTTATTAACATTTGATGATAAAACATTCACATTTCAATATCAAATCAGAAGAAATTGTCTGTACAAAAGCATTGAGGGAATGGTCTTCCTATCAAACCCCCCAAACTGAAATAACAAATTGTGTATATTACTGCTAAATTTCAGCAGAGCTTTGGAATGGGAATCCAGAGGCCAGTGGTTAGTACTATACTATTGCTGCTCATGTAAGCTCTGATTGGTGAGCCATTTTGGCCTTCAGCTGCATCATCCATTAAAAAGGGATAGTTACTCTTTAGGAATGAAAAACAATTTTTCTATAAGGTTAAATAACATAAAAATTGGAGAAAGTTAAATCTAAATACAGTCTTAGAAATAACCTCATCCACACTTGTCTCCCTCATCCAAAATTACAGAGAATAATAAAATCCAGGAAGAATATAATTTTCCCAAAGTTCCTTTACCTGACCCCACCTCATCTTGGAAGTGGCACAGTTAATATTCACAGCAACGATTCTGTGGTGTGGCTGAATCGCTGGTCTCACCAGCTCAACCAAGGACATCTGAACCTAAATTCTGCATACCGGTCTGGCCTGTGGAAGGCCCACTTTTGTTAATATCCATCCAAAGAACAGAGTTTTGAAATATTTAACCAGAAGATGGTTTCTGCAAAGGAAATAAAAATGGTTGCTGCATGTATGCAACAAAAAGAAAAGCATGTTCTGGAAGCTTAGCATGGAATTAGATTAGTAAGATTTGTATGCAAATGAAGATAGCAGGATTTTCCTCAGTGCTTTCATTATTTCCTTACCAATGTAAGGTCTGATACACATACAAACTTCTGGATATTAAGGAGTTTCCTAGAATCTCAATTGCCTATCATCAAAGAAGTTTGTACATAAGCAGATTGCCTTACAACAAATGGAAATTTAAAGATTTTGCTATGTATATATAGCATTGTGCATGAGCTCTTTTTTATGATAACTACTGGTATAATAAATAGATGTTTTAAATGTATTTGTATAAGTTTTTAATTAGAGAGTTCTATTCTTAATAAATGTTATAAAAATAAGCTAGGTCTAACGTAGTCGTCTAGGGTTTTAATTTTAGTTTTCACTATAGTTATAACTGTTTAATATCTTTATGATTGATAAATTGATCAAAACCTATTTAGCAAGAATAAGTTGATGTACTATCTAGAAAGCCAGGTGACTAATGTTTAAATAAGTGAACTGTGAGTCAGTCTGTCCGGGTTCTGATTCCCTTTTTATAACTTACTAGTTCCATGTCTTTCCATGAGGCATTTAACCTATTTTTGTCACAATGTGCTTATAGAAAAAGGGAGATATTTTTGAAAGTAGTACATGAGATAATGCATGTACTTGACACATGCAGGAAACTCAGGACCAGACATTTTGTAGCACTCAATACATTTTATCCATTTATATAGACCCATTAATTTTCATAAAAAAATACCAGTACATTTAAAGAAATTAGAATTTAACCATTAATTTTAGAATATATACTACATTTCTACAAAATTTACTTTTCTAAAACTTCTACAAATTTGATCTTCTTGGAGGGTGCACAAATCTATAATTCTGATTTCAGCACTCTGGCTTTAGACAGAGCTGAACTTTCAGCCAATTGCCAGATAAAGAATCTTTAAAACCGCCTATAACCAGTAAGCTCCTGTCTCCCCAAAATCTATAAAACCACCAACTTAAGCCCACTTCCTCAGGCTTCTTGGGTGTGGCTCTAGGTGCTGGGTCTCAAATTTGGGTCAGAATAAACCTTACATTATTTGACAAGGTATGGCTTCTTTTCCGTGGACACGTGTTCAGTATGCGGGATATATTGTCCCTGTCATTTTCACAATCTTAAAGTCATAAACAAGGCCTCTGATAACATTCAAATTCAAATATGGAGAGGAAATAATTTTCATCACAACAGAAGTGTTTCTGCTCCTTTCACCCTGAAAGGCAAAAGAGCTTGCACATTATGGCTTTCTTTCTTTTTTTTTTTTTTTTTTTTGTGGAGACAGAGTCTCACTCTATAGCACTTGGTGGAGTGCTGTGGAGTCACAGCTCACAGCAACCTCCAGCTCTTGGGCTCAAGCAATTCTCTTGCCTCAGCCTCCCAAGTAGCTGGGACTACAGGCGCCCGCCACAGCGCCCGGCTAATTTTTGATGCAGTTCGGCCAGGGCCGGGTTTGAACCTGCAGCCCTCGGTATATGGGGTCGGCGCCCTACTCGCTGAGCCACAATTCTTAAAGATTATTTCAAATACTTCTTGAAACAGTTATGATATAAACTTGCTTTTTTTTTGTTTTTGTTTTTGCAGTTTGGCTGAGGCTGGGTTTGAACCCGCCACATTTGGTATATGAGGCTGGCATCCTACCCGCTGAGCCACAGGTGCCACCCTTTAAAGTACTTTTTATTTATTTATTTATTTTTATTGAATCATAACTGTGTACAATAATTCAATCATGGGGTACAGTGTGCGGGTTTCACATACTATCTGAGATATTTTCATCAACCTGATTGACATAACATTCATGAGATTTTCTCATTTACTATGTGAAAACATTTTTGATCC
>CAUYON010210901.1:0-12116 GCA_963573935.1 Arctocebus calabarensis | reverse complement strand
AAAAAAATAGCCGGGCGCTGTGGCGGGCGCCTGTAGTCCCAGCTACTCGGGAGGCTGAGGCAAGAGAATCTCTTGAGCCCAAGAGCTGGAGGTTGCTGTGAGCAGTGTGACGCCACGGCACTCTACCCAGGGCGATAAAGAGAGACTCTGTCTCTACAAAAAAAAAATAAATAAATAAATAAATAAATAAATAAATGTTTACGATTTCAGCCTTTAACTTTTTTTTTTTTCTCGTAGAGACAGACTCTCACTTTATCTCCCTGGGTAGAGTGCTGTGGCGTCACACAGCTTACAGCAACCTCCAACTCCTGGGCTTAAGCGATTCTCTTGCCTCAGCCTCCCGAGTAGCTGGGACCACAGGCACCCGCCACAGCGCCCGGCTATTTTTCTGTTTGGCAGTTCTGCTGAGGCCGGGTTTGAACCTGCCACCTTCGGTATGTGGGACCGGCGCCCTACTCGATGAGCCACAGGCGCGGTCCAGCGTTCTACGTTTTGTGGCGCAACTTAACATAAGTATGTCTCATAGTAGTAAATGTTATAAGGATATCTCATAGTAATAATTACTACTAAGGGTGAGAAAAATAAAAAATTTTTACAATGATAACTACACTGTTGTCTGACTGGCCTAGAAAAATAGTTAAGAGTGTGGGCTCTGGGGCGGCGCCAGTGGCTCATCGAGTAGGGCGCCGGCCCTTCAAAGGCACCTGTAGTTCCAGCTACTCGGGAGGCTGAGGCTGTGACGCCACAGCGCTCTACTAAGTGTGATAAAGTGAGACTCTGTCTCTACAAAAATAAATAAATATATATATTTATATTTATATTTATATAAGGATGGCATGAAGCAGCAACCATCACTACATGGCAATAGTGAGAAATAAACAGTTCAAACTGATGGTAAAGAAAACAGAAAACAAAAACAAAAACAAAAACTCACACACGGGCAGCACCTGTGGCTCAGCGAGTAGGGCGCCGTTCCCATATACCCAAGGTGGTGGGTTCAATCCCGGCCTCGGCCAAACTGCAAAACAGAAAAATAACCCGGGCTTTGTGGTGGGCGCCTGTAGTCCCAGCTACTCGGAAGGCTGAGGCAAGAGAATCACCTAAGCCCAGGAGTTGGAGGTTGTTGTGAGCTGTGTGATGCCATGGCACTCTACCGAGAGCCACAAAGTGAGACTCTGTCTCTACAAAAAAAAAAAAAAAAAGGTATTAATTGAGACAGCACTGGGTTCAAATCTCAGTCAAACTAGTGACTTTGGCAACTTAATTTTCCAACCCACAGTTTCTTCATCTTCTAAATGTGGATAATAATGGTATGTACATAATGGGGATATTGGGAGAATTAAATGAGGCAAAACATAATAGACTGCTTAGAACTATACCTGGTACATAAGACTCAATAAAAGTAGCTAATATCATCATTATCTTGATTACTAGTGAGGGGGAGATTACTTGGTAGAGTGGACATAATATTCTATGACTTTCAAGTATATTTGTATCTGTATTCTAGTAAAAAGCATCAATGTGGACAAGTTATTTCTAAGTGACAGCCTTGATAGATAATTTTTTTAAAATTATTTTTATTTTTGTAGAGACAGAGTCTCACTTTATTGCCCTTGGTAGAGTGCCATGGCGTCACACAGCTCACAGCAACCTTCAACTCTTGGGCTTACGCGATTTTCTTGCTTCTGCCTCTTGAGTGACTGAGACCACAGGCGCCTGCCACAACGCCAGGCTTTTTTTTTTTGTTGCAGTTTGGCTGGGGCCCGGTTTGAACCCGCTACCCTCGGTATATGGGGCCAGCACCCTACTCACTAAGCCACAGGTGTCACTTTTTTTTTTTTTTTTGACAGAGTCTCAGTTTGTCATGGTAGACTACCGTGTTGTCATAGCTCACAGCAGCCTCAAATTCTTGGGCTCAAGCAATTCTCTTGCCTTAGCCTCTCAAGTACCTGGGACTACACGTGACCGCCACAACGCTAAGCTGCTTTTAGAGATAGGGGTCTCTCTCTGGATCGGACTGGTCTTGAACTTGTGAGCACGGGAAATCCATCCTCCTCACCTCTCAGAGTGCTGGGATTACAGGTGTGAGCCACCATGCCCAACCTGGGGTAGGGAGATTTTCAAGAAGGATAAATAAGAAAAAAAGAGTGAAGCATACATTACTTTTATTTTGAGGGGGGATAGAGAGGGTCAGGCAGATGCTGACACCTAGGTATCCCACACAGTAGGCAGGTCACCTTTGATGTGACTTTTTTTGCAGTTTTTGGCCCAGGCTGTGTTTGAACCTGTCACCTTCGGCATATGGGGCCGATGCCCCCACTCTTTTGAGCCACAGGTGCTGCCTGGTGTGACTTTTACCTGCTCAAAAATTCATCTCACAGGCTCGTCACCCATAGCTCAGTTGTTAGTGTGCCTGCCACATGCAGGGGGCTCGTGGGTTTGAACCCAGCCCTGGCCTGCTAAACAAACAAAAATTACCCAGGTGGACGCCTGTAGTCCCAGCTACTCGGGAGGCTGAGGCAAGAGAATCACTTGAGCCCAAACTTTTTATTTTTAAATAATTACAAGGGCGGCACCTGTGGCTCAGTGGGTGGGGCACCGGCCCCATATACCGAGGGTAGCTGGGCATTGTGGTTAGCGCTGTAGTCCCAGCTGCTTGGTGGCTGAGGCAAGAGAATTGCCTAAGCCCAAGAGCTGAAGGTTGCTGTGAGCTGTGACGCCACAGCACTCTACCGAGAGCGACATAGTGAGACTGTGTCTCCAAAAATAAAATAAAATAAAATAAAATATTTAGAAGAAAGCAATTCTATGGCCTTATGTGGTACTAAAATAACATAGAACATAATATACATTGGATCAGCACCCATTGCACAGTGGTTATGGCGCCAGTCACATGCACTGAGGCTGGCTGGGTTGAGCCCTGCTTATAGTCATGAGTTTGAGACCAACCTGAGCAAAATCAAGACCCCGTCTCTAAAAATAGCCAGGTCCTGTGGCTGGTGCCTGTAGCCCCAGCTACCTGGGGTTCTGAGGCAAGAGAATCATTTGAACCCAAGAGTTTGAAGTTACTGTGAGCTCGGATACTAGGGTACTCTACCAAGGGTGACCAAGTGAAATTCTGTCTCAACAAAAAAAGGAAAGAAAGAAACAGGCTCAGGGCTTGTAGCTCAGCAGCTAGGGTGCCAGCCACATACACCAGAATTGGCAGGTTCAAACCCAGCCTGGGCCTGCCAAAAAACAATGACAACTACAACCAGAAAATAGTCATGTGTTGTGGTGGGTGTCTATAGTCCCAGCTACTTGGGAGGCTGAGGCAAGAGACTTGCCTAAGCCCAAGAGTTTGAGGTTGCTGTGAGCTGTGACGCAACAGCACTCTACTGAGGGTGACAAAGTGAGACTCTGTCTCTAAAAAAAAAAAGAATGCTGCTCGGTGCCTGTGGCTCAATGGGCTAAGGCGCCAGCCACGTACACGTGAGCTGGCGGGTTCAAATCCAGCCTGGGCCCACCAAACAACGACGGCTGCAACCAAAAAATGGCCAGGTGTTGTGGCGGGTGCCTGTAGTCCCAGCTACTTGGGAGGCAGGGGCAAGAGACTCAGTTGAGCCCAGGAATTGGAGGTTGCTGTGAGCTTTGATGCCATAACACTATCCAGAGTGACAGCTTGAGGCTCTGTCTCAAAAAAAAAAAAAAGAATGCTTTACTCTTAATACTAAAATGCTACACCTATTAAACAGTAACTATCCATTGCCCCTTCCCTATAGTCCTGGCAACCAGCATTCTTTGTTGTCTCAAAAAAAAAAAAAAAAAGAAAAGAAAAAAAAGAATAAAGAAAATAAAAATAAAATAAAATGGTACACAGTATATGTGTATCTATACATATGTTAGGTTTGGGGAAGACAAAAATAATCATTTTTTTAACATCTTGAAGTTAACTAAATGTGCATCTATGATTTGAACTTTTGTTATCCTATTCCCAACTACTTACATAAACTTGTCTCTTTTCTAGGAGGATGCTCAGGATATGGATGCTTACACCCTGGCAAAGGCCTACTTTGATGTTAAAGAATATGATCGGGCAGCACATTTCCTACATGGTTGCAATAGCAAGAAAGCCTATTTCCTATACATGTATTCCAGATATCTGGTGAGGGCCATTTTAAGTTGTCATTCTGCTTTCAGTGAAGCATCTGTATTTATAACCAAATGGAAAAAATTTAGTCTTTTAAATAGCTTAGCAATGGGTTATGAGTGAATGTACTTAACATAATTTAAAAAGCTACTATAGGCTCAGCACCTGTGGCTCAATGGGCTAAGGCGCCAGCCACGTACACCTGAGCTGGCGGGTTCGAATACAACCCGGGCCCAACAATCAACAATGACTGCTGCAACCAAAAAATAGCCGGGTGTTGTGGCGGGCGCCTGTAGTCCCACTTGGGAGGCGGAGGCAGGAGATTCGCTTGGGCCCAGGAATTGGAGGTTGCTGTGAGCTGTGATGCCATAGCACTCTATCCGGGGTGACAGTTTGAGGCTCTGTCTCAAAAATAAATGAATAAATAAATAAATAAATAAAAAGCTACTATAAATAAAAGTTGAAAATAATGACAGTATGGAAGGAAATATTCTTAGGAATTACAGGTTGATTAGTAACAACCTGATTATTTGCTTTAGGCTAAATATGGTTCTTTATGCCTGTAAATTGATGTTATTGTGTAAGAATTAAGTTAAAAGGCCTCAGCTTGGCGCCTGTGGCTCAACGGGCTAAGGTGCCAGCCACATACACCTGAGCTGGTGGGTTCAAATCCAGCCCGGACCCGCCAAACAACAATGATGGTTGCAACCAAAAATTGGCCGGGGTTGTGACAGGCGCCTGTAGTCCCAGCTACTTGGGAGGTAGAGGCAAGAGACTCGCTTGAACCCAGGAATTGGATGTTGCTATGAGCTGTGATGCCACAGGACTCTATCCAGGATGATAACCTGAGGCTCTATCTCAAAAAAAAAAATAAAAATTGGCTCGGCGGGCTAAGGCGCCAGCCACGTATACCTAAGCTGGCGGGTTCGAATCCAGCCTGGGCCTGCCATACAACAATGATGCCATGCAACAATGATTTAAAAAAATAATAATAATAATAATAAATAAAAATAAATAAAATGTTAAAAAGTGAATATCTTAAATACTTACTTTTTAATTTTTTATCTGAAAATAATTTTGAACTGACAGAAAAGCTCTAAGAAAAAATAGTAAGGGCTGGATGCAGTGGCTCACAACTGTAATCCCAGTACTCTGGCAGGCCAAGGTGAGTGGATTGCCTGAATTCCAGTTCTAGAACAGCCTGAGCCAGAGGGAGACTCTGTCTCTAAAAATAACCATGTGTTATTGAGGGTGCTGACAGTCTCAGCTACTTGGGAGGCTGAGGCAAGACAATCGCTAGAGCCAAGAGTTTGAGATTGCTGAGAGCTGTGACACCACAGTACTCTACCAATGGTGACAAAGTGAGACTTTGTCTTACAACAGAAAAAAAAAAAGAATAAATAGTAAGAATACCTATATACCCTTTGTTTAGAGTCATATATTGTGAACATTTTATTCTATTTACTTTATTTTTTTCTTTTTTCTCTCATTAGCCCTGTCCACACACACAATTTTTTCTCTCTTGAGCCATCTAAGAGTAAGTTGTGGATTATGCCTCAGATTATGCTGTGCACTGTGTGATGCCACCATACTCTCTCTTTAGAATAGGGTTATTTTCTTTCTTTCTTTCTTTCTTTTTTTTTTTTTTTTTTGAGACAGTCTCACTTTTTTGCCTTTAGTAGAATGCCTTGGTGTCATAGCTCACAGCAATCTCAAACTCTTGGGCTCAAGTGATTCTCTAGCTTCAGCCTCCCAAGTAGCTGGGACTGCAGGTGCCTGCCACAATGCCGGGCAATTTTTAGAGATGTGGTCTCACTCTAGCTCAGGCTGTTCTAGAACTCGTTAGCTCAAGGAATCTATGGGTCTTGGCCTCCCAGAGTGCTAGGATTACAGGAGTGAGCCACTGTGCCTGGCCTACCTTCAGTAAATTGATCAAAAACATTGATACTATGGTTTATTTATTTAAAAAAATTTTTTTTGTAGAGTCAGAGTTTTACTTTATTGCCCTCGGTAGAGTGCCGTGGCATTACACAGATGACAGCAACCTCCAACTCCTGGGCTTAGGTAATTCCCTTGCCTCAGCCTCCCAAGTAGCTGGGACTACAGGTGCTCCACAATGCCCAGCTATTTTTTTGTTGCAGTTTGGCCCGGGCCAGAAACCCGCCACCCTTGGTATATGGGGCCGGTGCCCTACCCACTGAGCCACAGGCGCTGCCCTTTAAAAAAAAATTTTTTAAACAAAATTTTTTTTTTTTTTTAAGACAGAGTCTCAAGATGTTGCCCTGTAGAGTGCTGTGGTGTCTCAGCTCACAGCAATCTCAAACTCTTGGGCTTAAGCAATTCTCTTGCCTTAGCCTCCCAAGTAGCTGGGACTACAAGCACTGGCCACAATGTCCGGCTATTTTTTTTGTTGCAGTTGTCATTGTTGTTTTAGGTGGCCTGGGCCAGGTTTGAATCCACTGAGCTACGAGCGCTGCCGTGATACCTTGGTTTAATCTACTGTTGTATTTTGATTTTGTCAGTTCATCCAGCACTGTCTTCTATAGCTTTTCTCCTGAGTATAGTGCAGAGACTCTAGGAGCATTAATTATAGTTATTGATCATTTCTCTTTAATCTCCCTTAATCTGGAATAGCCTTTCTTTGTCTTTTATGACATTGAGGTTTTATTAAAGGTTACAGTTCTCCCCTCTCAGCTTTCTTTTTCCTTCTTTATTTATTAATTTTTTAATTGTTTTTGAGACAGAGTCTCACTTTATCTCCCTGGGTAGAATGCTCATTAGGGCTCACAGCAGCCTTAAACTCTTGGGCTCAAAAGGTCTTCTTGCTCTAGCCTCCTAAGTAAGTGGGACTACAGGTATGAGCCATCGTACCTGGCTAGTTTTTCTACTTTTAGTAGAGATAGGGTCTCATTCTTGCTCAGGTTGGTCTTGAACTTCTGAGCTAAAGCAATCTACCTGCCTCAGCCTCTCAGAGTGGTAGGATTATATGTATGAGTCACCTTGCTCATCCTCTTTCCTTTTTTTTCTTAATTAATAGACTTTGTTTTTTAGTGCAGTTTTAGCAAAATTGAGCAGAAATTACAGGAGTTCCCATATCACCTATCTACATC
This sequence comes from Arctocebus calabarensis, assembly GCA_963573935.1. Classification (NCBI taxonomy): domain Eukaryota; kingdom Metazoa; phylum Chordata; class Mammalia; order Primates; family Lorisidae; genus Arctocebus; species Arctocebus calabarensis. The sequence goes on along the minus strand of CAUYON010210901.1, from coordinate 4,877 downwards.
TACACTAGTGTGATATATTTGTTGTAATCAATGAACAGGCATTGCTACATCATTATCAACAAAAGTCCACAGTTTACATTAGGGTTCAATCTTTTTTTTGTACATTTCTATCAATTATGACCCTTAGAACATTCTACATTTTGAATATATCTGATGTTTCTTCACAGGGTGTTGCATCTGGTGATACACATTGTCCATAAACCCTTTATTGCTAATGTTAATTTTGATTATTTGGTCAATATGTTGTCTATTTCCTGTACTGTGTAGTAACTATTATTTCCATTGGAACTAATCAGCAATCTGTCAGGATATACTTTGAGACCTTGCAAATATCCTGTTCCCCATAAAAATTTCCCTTTAAATTTAATATCCATTGTTAATTTTTTTTCTGAAGCACTCTTTACTATGATACTGCAGAATGATGATCTTTAATTCTAGCATTCTCGGCTCGGTGCCTGTGGCTCAGTGGGCTAAGGTGCCAGCAACGTACACCTGAGCTGGCAGGTTCGAATCCTGCCTAGGCCTGCCAAACAACAATAGCGGCAGCAACCAAAAAATGGCTAGGTGTTGTGGCGAGTGCCTGTAGTCCCAGCTATTTGGAAGGCGAAGGCAGGAGACTCGCTTGAGCCCAGAAATTGGAGGTTGCTGTGAGCTGTGATGCCACGGCACTCTTTCCAGGGTGACAGCTTGAGGCTCTGTCTCAAAAAAAAAGAAAAAGAAAGAAAAAGAAAATAATTCTAGTATTCTTTTGACGCTTGACATCTATTCTAAGAACCTTCACTTACTTTCCCTTTTACTTAGTTTCAGAATGAACTCATAGATTTCTATATATTTTTTTTAATTTAAAAAAAAAATTTTTTTTTTTTTTTTTTTAGACGGTGTCATTATGTCACTCTCTGTAGTGTATCATGGCGTCACAGCTCACAGCAACCTCAGACTCTTTGGCTTAAGTGATTCTCTTGCCTCAGCCTCCCGAGTAGCTGGGACTACAGGCACCTGCCACAGCACCTGGCTATTTTTGGATGCAGTTGTCATTGTTTAGCAGGCCCGGGCTGGGCTTGAACCTACCAGCCTTGGTGTATACGGCCGGCGCCCTCACAGAGTTATGGACGCTGAGTCGGATTCCTACATTTTTAATTGTTTATAATAAATCACTTTATTATTTTGGTGGTCACATTATCTCTGATTTGGCCAGTGGGAGCCCTTGAATAGTAGTTTAAATTTAGTGAACATGGGCTTGGCACCCATTGCTCAGTGGTTAGGGCGCCGGCCACATACTTGGGGCTGGCAGGTTCAAACCTGGTCCAGGCCTGCTAAAAACAACGACAACTACAACAACAACAACATAAAAATAGTGTTGTGGCAGGTGACTGTAGTCCCAGCTACTTGGGAGGCTGAGGCATGAGAATCACTTAAGCCCAAGAGTTTGAGGTTGCTGTGAACTGTGATGACATGGCCCTCTACCCAGGGCTACAGCTTGAGACTGTCTCAAAAAAAAAAAAAAAAAATGTAGTGACCATGATGGGTGCTATGTTGGTTGAAGTTGGTCTGTTAGGTAGAATTGGGCTGCTAGTTTGGGAATATACTAATAAAGACCTATTTGTTTCTTTTCTCTTATAGTCTGGAGAAAAAAAGAAAGATGATGAAACAGTTGATAGCTTAGGTAAGAATTTTTCTTTTACCTTTTGACCTAAAAAACAGGGTTGCAAACTTACATACCTCCAAGAGCCAGGCAAGTGACATAAATGGATTGAGGATAATTTTTGCAAATTGGAAAGTACATTACTTATCTTAGCTGCCTGGTTCTCAACAAGCTGTGGCTGACGGCTGCCTTGTGGGGGAATCTAGATCTAATGTTATTAGGGGTTTCTTTCCTTGGTCTTTCCCTGTTCTCTGCAACCTGAAATTTAGATTTTTTTAGTTGAGGTTTCTTACTATTAAACATTCATAGTTAATTCATATTTTTAAAAAATTATATGGGCTTAGGGCAGCACCTGTGGCTCAGGGTGGCGGGTTCAAACCTGACCCCGGCCAAACTGCAACAATAGCCAGACGTTGTGCAGCGCCTGTAGTCCCAGCTACTCGGGAGGCTAAGGCAAGAGAATCGCCTAAGCCGAGGAGTTGGAGGTTGCTGTGTGCTGTGTGATGCCACCATACTCTACCGAGGGTGATAAACTGAGACTCTCTGTCTTTACAAAAAAACAAACAAAAAAAAATTATATGGGCTTAACAAAATATAGCTGCCAATCCATTATCAGTTGCACTTTCTGGAATAAAATAAATGGGTTGTATAAGATATCATTGGCCACTTGTGAGTGTTTGCCAGAGGTTTCAGGTATAATTTTGGTTGGTGTTAATGGGAATATCTGTATCTATGAAAATCAAAGTCAGCATTCTATCCTTGGGTCAGAGGTTTTCTTTCTTTGTTAGGCCCCCTGGAGAAAGGACAAGTGAAAAATGAGGCCCTTAGAGAATTGAGAGTGGAACTCAGCAAAAAACACCAAGCTCGGGAACTTGATGGATTTGGCCTGTATCTGTAAGTGTTAGAGTAATTTGGAACTTTCTAGAACATGTCCTCCTGAGTAGAGGGGAGATGTTGTAAAGCATTAACTTTGATTATTTCCTTTTTTCCCCAGGTATGGTGTGGTGCTTCGAAAACTGGACTTGGTGAAAGAAGCCATTGATGTGTTTGTGGAGGCTACTCATGTTTTGCCTTTGCATTGGGGAGCCTGGTTAGAACTCTGTAACCTGATCACAGACAAAGAGATGGTAAATTGAGATGAGCTAAGTGAAGAACCCTTTGCTTTAAGGCTTATGTAATTTTGTAATAATGTAGGAAAGAAGTTTTGTCTGACCTTTGGTTATGTAGCTTACTTTTTGCTGCACCAGTAGTCTCTTTCATTGCTTTGGGATTAGGTCTTCATTTGAAAGACTAATGACTAGCTCTTTTTTTTTTTTTTTTTTTTTTTGGTTGCAGCCATTATTGTTGTTTGGCAGGCCAGGGCCCAGGCTGGATTCAAACCCGCCAGCTCAGGTGTACGTGGCTGGCGCCTTAGCTTGCTGAGCCACAGGCGCCGAGCCATGCCTAGCTCTTATTCAGTAGTTGCTGTTGGATTTGCATCTAGATATATTAGGAAATTTTTTTATATTCATGTTTTCACATTCAGGTTTTATTGTAACTTATTAAATGTTAGGGTTTTTGCCCCAATTCAAAAAATGCTATTGGAGGGTGGTGCCTGTGGCTCAGTGAATAGAGTGCTGGCCCCATATACCAAGGGATACCAAGGGTGGCAGGTTCAAACATGGCCCCCGCCAAACTGCAACCAAAAAAAAAAAAAAGATAGCTGGGCGTTGTGGCAGGTGCTTGTAGTCCCAGCTACTCGGGAGGCTGAGGCAAGAGACTCGCCTAAGCCCAGGAGTTGGAGGTTGTTGTGAGCTGTACGATGCCATGACACTCTACCGAAGGTGATAAAGTGAGACTCTGTCTCTACAAGAAAAAAAAAAAGAAAGAAAGAAATGCTATAGGAGAGATTTCTCTCCTATTAAGGATTATAGCTTCCGACCTGTTGTACATTCTGTAAAGATTTGGAGATTTGTTTATTAGTGTAATAGATATGGCATTGCTTTATAAACTTCATTTTATTTGTCATGATTAGAGTACATTGTCTATAGTGTTAATTTTGTTGTAGTTAATGCAGGCAACCATAGATTTTGTTAGTTCTAAAGAGTAAAAACCTGGGCTGGGTCCAGTGGCTCATGCCTGAAATCCTATGCCTAAGGAGGAGGATTGATTTCTTGAACTCAGGAGTTCAAGACCTGCCTGAGCAAGAGCAAGACAAACAACATAAATTAGCCAGACACTGGCAGGTGCCTGTAGTCCCAGCTATTTGGGAGGCTGAGGCAGGAGGATTGCTTGAACCCAGGAGTTTGAAGTTGCTGTTAGCTAGGCTGATGCACCAGCACTCTAGCCTGAGGCAACAAAGTGAAACTTTGTCTCAATTAAAAAAAAAGTCAAAGATTGGTTGATTTTGTCCAGTTATAAGTCATGATACTGTGTCTGTCTGAAATCTTATCTTGGTTTACTTATATTTATCTATCTCTAACTATCTATTGTACTTTCAACAAAAGTTTATTTTATCTCTGAACTCAAAATAGACAAAATCAAATTTCTCATTTTGCCTACCAAATTCTCTTTCTTCCTCCCAACTTGATAGATTCTCACCAGTATCCAGGTACCCAGTCTTGATACTTCAGAGTCATATTTGTCTCCTCCCTTTATCTAGCCAGCCATGAGAAATTGCCATGGCCTTGGTTACTTTCCTGTATACATCTTTTTATCTTTGTTTTCTTTGACATCTCTGTTATAACCTCAAATTTGTACTGCTTAGAAGTAACAGATGCTTTCTGTCTAGTGTTTCCATTTTCCGTTTCTAAGCCCTCCTGCATACTATTTCCAAACTTTTTCTTTTCTTTTTTTCTTTTGAGACAGTTTCATTTTGTCACCCTTATAGCTCACAGCAACCTCAAATTCTAGGGCTTAAGTGATTCTCTTTCCTCAGCCTCCTGAGTAGCTGGGACTACAGGTACCTGGCACAATGCCTGACTATTTTTAGAGATGAACTCTTGCCCTGGCTCAGGCTGGTCTTGAACCTGTGAGCTCAGGGCAGTCCATCTGCCTTGGCCTCCCAGAGTGCTTGAATTACAGATGTGAGCCACCTCCAAACTTAATTCTTTTTTTTTTTTTTTTTTTTTTGAGACAGAGCCTCAAGCTGTCACCCTGGGTAGAGTGCTGTGGCATCACAACTCACAGCAACCTCCAATTCCTGGGCTCAAGCGAGTCTCCTGCCTCCGCCTCCCAAGTAGCTGGGACTACAGGC
>CAUYON010210900.1:0-31639 GCA_963573935.1 Arctocebus calabarensis | reverse complement strand
ATGCCTTAAATTAAATCTTTTGTTTATCTTGAGTCAATTTTTGTAAGTGGTGAAAGGTGTGGGTCCAGTTTCAGTCTTTTACATGTGCTTATCCTGTTCTCCCAGCACCATTTGTTGAATAGGGATTCTTTTCCCCACTGTATGCTTTTGTCTGGTTTATCAAAGATCAGATGACAGGTAGAGATTGGTTTCATCTCTTGGTTTTCTATTCTTTTTCGTATGTTTATGTCTCCATTTTTGTGCCAGTACCATGATCGAGAGTTTAAACTTCTGTATTAATTTAGATGGGGTGGGAACACATTCTTTTTAGTAAAATATCACAAAAATGTAGAAGTAAGAATCCAATGTACTGAATTTTAATAGGAACCCAGTAGATGATCTAATACACACCCACATAAGAGAAAACTCAAATCAATTCAAGATAGTGGGTAGGGAATGTGGAGGGACAGGTGTGCCTACACTTACTGGGCAATATGTTAGGGTGTATGTGACACCTTTCAGGGAAGGGACACAATTATAAGAGGGACTTTACCGAACAAATGTAAACATTGTAACCTAATTCTTTGTATCCACAATTAACCTGAAACAATAAAAAAAAAAGGAATGATAAAACTGAATATTTTCATAAATTAGAATAAGAAATGAAAGAGTTAAATTTTCCATATCTCCAAAAGCCAGGAAGAGAACATGATTTGAATGATCCAGATTTCTTCTACCCAGCTAGAGTTTCAAAGTATGGGCAAATGACCATATGCCCTCAGTCAAAGCTTCTAAGGGCATTACAAGTAATTGAATGAGAATTCTTTCTACAGTTCTATAGTTAAATAAGTTAGGAAAAAAACTTACATTCCATGTCCTCCTGGAGATTTATAATATACATTAAACTTTAATGTTTCTGAGAAATCATATGGGAGAAAATCAAACATAAGTTAACAGATAAATTGCAGCCTGTTTACATTTACTTAACTAAGGGCGCCCAAATTTACTTGACAGTGGAACCATTTCTAAGTTACATGTTGCCTCTACAAGAAACTTGGGGCAACATTATGCCCTGGATACTTATCTGGAGCCAACATTGTGTCTTCTTCATTTGTACATTTGTAACATTGTTGATATTTGTGGCATAAATATATAACAGATGAAGAGACATGTTTCTCAAATATTCCTTCAAAAATCAATAATTATATAGTGAATAATAGATAAATATTCTTTTTAGATATCTTTTGTTTTCTTTCATATTCCTTCTTTTCTCCTGACATTTCTACTTCTATGCCTTAAAAAAGATTTCCAGTTTTTAGAGAATGCAGCTCATAAAAATGTCAATTAATTTTTGTTTCCTAGGTAGACTTATACCTAATAGTCTGAATTTAGAAGAAAAGTGACAGAAAATTATCATTAATCCAAAAATGAATAACTAGATATTGCCGAGCATCAGTGCTCAGTGAGACAAATTACTATGCTGTCAGCAGTTACAACTTAAATACTAAAATAACAATAAATGATGTAGCTTACATATACACAAGTCACTAGTCCGTGAGATATATTGTCTACATCTTATTTAGGGGAGTTTCTGGAACAGTGTTTCCAGAATAAATTAACACATGGATAGGTAGGTTGGGGATAGCAGATTGTACCCTCAATGTGAGTAGATATCATTGTATTTTTGCAGGGCTCGGATGGGAGAAAAATGTGGAGGAAGGAAGAATTTGCTCTTCTCCTGATCCCTCAGTGTTCTTCTGCCCTCCTATCACCAGTGACTCTCTGGTTTTGAGGCTTTTAGATTCAGCCTGAACTATAACACTAGTTTTCTCAGGTTCTTGGGTATCCAGATTATTAACTGTAAATTATCAATCTTCTCAGCTTCCAAAATCATATAAGCCAACTCCTCACAATCAATATCCTTCCATGTATAAAACTGTGAATTTTATAAAACCATAAATATATATCTAATCATAAATATATGTAAAATCATAATATTTATGTAATCTCATGTGTATATATGAACCAATAAGACATATGCATATGTCCTATTGATCATATTTCTCTTAAAGAGCCATGACTAACACAGGGGCTTTCTAAGTTCAGTATTTCTCATCTGTATTTATTGTGTTACTGTGTTTGTAGTATCCTTCTGCCTTCTGGGCCACTATATATTATTCTACCATGGGATCAAGAAACAAGTATTATCATGAAGCTCATGCTACTAATATTACTATGAGTCATAAAATCTATTTTCAACATCTATGAAACTGAAGCATGCCCATTCATGAGGCTGTAAATTACATAATTAACAGTCTTTATTAGTCCTTAAAATCACCTACATCCTTGCATACATTGATTCATGACTCTGATGGATCATGCTACTACGTCCTGACCATGTTCTTTCATGTGCCTCACCGTTTACTGAGTTCCAACCACACTGGCCACTTCCTTCCCTAGAATACTCACAAGCCCATGTCAGGAACTTTGAAGTTTATTTTCTTTCTTACAAAGCACTTACCCCAGACATACACATCGCACTTAAGAAACAGAGACTAAGCGAGTAAAAGTAAATGGCACCAGATGACTCAAAAAACATTCTGAATAAGTGCAATTTAACAAATGGGTCATGTTAATTTCATTATTAACATTTTCAAGTTTTTTCTCTTATTTTACTTGGTAGACATTTTGTACTGGGGAACGCATTCTTTGGACAATAAAGCTATTCTTCTAACTTAGTTTTACATAAAGGTCATGTAAAAATATCCCCAGAAAGAATAAAGAATTATGAATTGAGAATGAGGAATGGTGGGAAACACAGGCTTATTATGAAGACAACACAATTGTAAAATACTTCCTCTGAAATTTTCATATTGCCTTTTTGAGTGAAAGTGCTAACTTCAAAAGACAAGTTAATAATACTGCTTTATTGTTTTAAATTACCAGAAAAATTTTTAATCCATTTAACACTTTTAAACTCAATCTCTAACAAACTTCTCAAATAAAATAATTATCTCTGAATACATGTTTTTTTTTCCCCTTTTCCCAATGAAAGCATGCTTAAATTAACTTCTTCAGATCTGGAGACCTGAAATCCAAACTCTTCCTTTGCATCTGATGTTGTCTTTTTGGCCAATGTGTAAAGAGGCTAATGAGGACTTTTAGGAAGATATTCTTAAAATGGACAGTGCTTATTAGGTGTCTGCATATTATTCCACATTAAAGCAACAAAAAAAATTCCCTCTCATGCTCATGAGTGCTATAAGAACTAATGAAATGTACTACAATTAGAACGAAAAAAATGCCAATTAGGGGGAAAAAGGGAGAAGTGAATCTGATTTTGCAGAGAAAATAGTGACAAAAGCACAGTCTATTATAAGAAAAAGCTTTGAAATGGAATCCATGAAAGTAACTAAGGGAACAAGAGGAAATAATAATCAGGGAGGGAGAACGGGAAGAACTGGACATTTCTTCAGACTCAGGAAAAATTTACAAAGCCAACTTTTAAATAGAAACAATACAATAATTGATATTTGAAAAAAGTCTTACAGCACATTTCCCTTTTGCAACATAATCATGTATAATAATTAATAGATGAAGCAGCATATATGCACTTTTCACTACAGTTGCTTCTATACTTATTCAATAAAATTCTTTATGAACAATGTAATGAAAAACAGATATTAAAGGTTAAAATGTTAACCGCAGCTAGTAAGGTCTAATTTTTTTTAATGGAATATATCTTAAATATTTTTTTCTAATATTGTAAAATCTCTATATCCTAAGATCATGATATACTGGATCAACTGTAAAATAAATCTATTTTCAATTAGTCAGTATTTTATTTATCAATAACTACTTTGACTAGTTGTCCTTTCATATGTGATTGTCAAAATTAATATTGTGGCAGACACAGAGACGTAAGCCACCATAACCCTTTAAAGGAAGAACTTGCTGCCCAGCCCAGTCTCTGGCTGTCAACTCTTTCGGGCTCTGTCTCGATAGCAGATAGCTTACTCACCCAAGAGTAGTTCATTCTTGTGAGTGAATAAAGCAGGTGAATTAAGGAGGAGTTTAAGAATTTTTTCTCTAAAGGGACAAATAGTAAATGTTTTAGGAAACATGGCCAATAAAGTCTCTGCCACAAATCCTCAGCTTTGCTGTTGTAGCTGAAAAGCAGCCCTAGAGAATACATAAGGGATGAGCTTGGCTATGTGCCAATAAAACCGTATTTATGGACATAGAAATTTGAATTTCATGTAATGTTCACACATAAAAATATATTCTTTTGGCTTTTCTTCAATCATTTTAAAATGCAAGAAGCATCCTTAATTCAATGACTACATATAAATAAGTAGTAGGCCAGCCATGTTTTGCTGACCCTTGTTGTAAACGCCTCATCCATCTCATCCTACTGTGGGAAAATCTCATGTCATAGTCAATCCTCCCTTCCTTCAGACCTCCTCAGAAAGCCCTCTGGGGGTTCTCTGGATGTGTGAGGCCCTTCAGTTTCTTTCTCTGCCCTGTGTACTTCCTCCTCTTACCCTTACTGGTGGTGGTCCCTTATCAACATTTTGCATTCAAAAGTCAAATTCAGCCCCTGCTTCTCAAGGACCCAACATGAGATGTGTACACATTTGTATTATTTTTTTTCCTTTAAAAATGATAATAAATGCCATTCTTCATTTAATCCGAGTAAAATAAAAGAAGGTACAATCAGTGTCTCTTTTCCCATAAACAAAGAAGCTTTGTGTGAAAAAAAGAAGCATATTAAAGAAAGTCATGGCAAGCAACTACTTCTTAATTGGATCTTGTATAGTCTGTTCATATTCATTTTCATTCCAGATTCATCTTGCAGGACTCTCCAAGAGTTGACTCCATTTTCCATCAGACTGCCCCTTACATTCCGCCTCTACCAAGCATCTACTTACAGCCACCGTTTTCTTAGACTAAGCAATCTCTGAGACTCACAGCTATAGATAAAGTTTATTTTCCATATATAAAACCTCCTTTCCTTTCCATTATTCGTATTTCCACAGTCTAGTCCCCCTACTGTCAGGTATCCCTGTCATGGCTCCTCCATCTCCTTTGCCGTCCCATTGAGACAATTCTGGATCTTAGCACATGTTGTCTATCAAAGCTAATTTGCTGTGATTCTTATTCCAAGTTAGTTCCTATTCTTCATAAGAATCTGATCTGTTTCAGTCATGTTTCAAATATGGAGAGTTGTTTTGTATTTACCCACTTCCTTACATTAACATTGAGTATCCCATAGGAATGACTTTCCACTAATAGAACATCAAGTTATTTGGTACCTACAAAGCAGGAAAATTCTAAACAGGAAAGTTACCTGGAAACTCTCAATCAGACTACCTGGGGACTCACTGACATGAAAAAAGTAGCCCTGTCAGCACATGGTATTATGTCATAAGTAGTGTGACTCTGAGCTCTGGATTTGGTGATGATTTTATCTATAGCCATAAATCAGGCAAATATCTGAAAGTGCAGAAAAATATGATGTTCAATGTCAATACCCCCAAATCATTTCAATCTAACAAGGAAATACAATTTCAATTGATTGTTACTTTCATATTAATTTGTTATTCATTCATTGATTTTTCTAAAAAGTCTATATAAATGATCACCAAATTGTTGTTTACTTTTGTTAATTACACTCATCAGCATAATAAAACATTCATTATGTCCTTTGTTTTGTGCTTCCTGTTGATTAAGTATGTTTTCTTTTCTTTTTCTTCCTCTTTTTTTCCTTTTATTATACTTAGTAAATAAAATGAATATATACAAACTTTGTGCTGAAATATCTACTTTTGTATAATAGTTATATATTTTCCCCTTATTTTTGGTAAAAGTTCCCATTCTTCAGGTAAATAATATTACACACAGAAAGTTTGATTAGCAGTGTAGCATAAAGCCATTTTCACCATTAGAGAAGCATAAAATGAGAAGCACCACCCTCCTTTTTCTTCATTATCTATTGTTCTCAGTGCTAAGAAAATTGATACTGTGTATGTCTGACAATCACTGTTGAATCAGGGCAAGTTTTTAAGTGTGAGACAGCCTAGGAAATTTCTCCTAAGTACCAATACGATGGCAAGTAATGTTTGTAGATTTAGAACAACACCCTTTTTAATATAGTATGACAACTTAGTTCTTAAATAATATTAATTTTTTTGACAAAGATGTAATACACAAAAGACAAAATTTATACACCCCATAATAAAATGCATGCTTTATTTATATGTATATGTACATACTCATTTGTATGTCATTTGTATAGAAACTATAAGAATCAAGGTCTTCATTTCAAAAATGAATATCTGGTTGACTATGATAAATTGAATTGACTAAATCTGTGTATTATATCTTGGAAGAGAAATTGAATACTCCAAACATGGGCTAAGCAGAAAAAATCCTATATGTTAAGTGGACAAATTCCTTACACTAATAATTTTTGCTGTTTGAAAATCTATATTGGTTTACTTATTTTTAATATTTACCCATTATAATTCCTTGGATTCCAGCAATCCTCCTGCCACAGTCTCCTGAATATCTGAAAATATAGGCACACCCTGCTGATTTTTTTCTATTTTTGGTAGAGATTAAGTGTCTCACACCTGCCCAGGCTGGTCTCAAACTTCAAGAAATCCTCTTGTTGGCGTCACCTGTAGCTCAGTGGGTAGGGCGCCAGCCATATGCACCAAGGCTGTTGGGTTCGAACCTGGCCTGGCCAGCTAAAACAACAAAGAGAACTGCAACAAAAATAGCCAGGTGTTGTGGTGGGTGCCTGTAGTCCCAGCTACTTGGGAGACTGAGGCAAGAGAATCGCTTAAGCCCAAGACTTTGAGGTTGCTGTGAACTGTGATGCCACAGCACTCTACCCAGGGCGACAGCGTGAGATTCTGTCTCAAAGAAAAGAAAAAGAAAAAAGAAAAGAAATCCTCTTGCCTTGATCTTCCAGAATGCCAATAGTATCCATTTTATCTAGTGAACTATTTGAGTTTATTTTAGAAACTTGAAATGGTAACCTGAGCATATTATAGAAAAAAAAAGTATTTCTCCTTGAAAATTAGTTACTTGTTGTGAAACCAGATGCTGCAGAGAAAAACAATGTGTGCCAGAAATAACAGCCTACAGAATAAAAAAAGCAACAGGTAAACAACAGTACAATTCATATTATAAACAGGAATAAAAATATACTTTCATGTTAATAATATAAACATTTATTATTTCTTAACAAGGTTCAAATTACCCATTTTATACATTTTGTTTTACTATTCTTTTACATAATATTTTAAAAGGAAGACAGAGTAATAGTTTTCTTCTTCAAAACTTATATTGTGTATGTGTTCTAAATACTTAAAGAGCTATATTTACTGACTTTGAAAGCAAATGCATGCAACTCTGTATTCAGTGCTTAAAAAATATATTTAAATGCTGAATGCCATCTGTCCAATAATGTAACCAAAAGTTTCTTAAGCAAACATCTAAAATTGAATAGCTACAGTTGTATATTATATTTATGAATTATAAACATTATTTTTGATTAACATTTATAAAGTGCCAACTATGTGTCTGGCATAGTGGGCATATATAATCCACGTAATAGCAGTTGTGTCAGGTATTATTGTATAGGGGCAGAAAGGTATTATATCTTTCCTCAGCCATCATAAGAGTCATGGACCACAGTCCAATAACAAAAGACAAGTCAACAATAAAAGAGCATAAAAAAAATTATTCAACCGAAATCGAAGTTGTATGTGATATGGGAGCCTTGAGATTTGAAGACCCAAAGAACCACCGCAAATATTCTTTTTTTAAAAATGTTTATGTCCGTATAGAAATGTGACTGGACAAAAGGGTACAATCTAATGGCAGTAGACTGAGAGGTCTATTTGGATTTTTTGTGGAAATACATACTAACTGTACATTTTATGGGAGTACATGTGATGTTTGATATAAGCCTATATATAATGTGTAGTGAGCAAATCAGAGTAATTAAGATATCCATTACTTCAAATAGTTATCATTTCTTTATGCTGGAAACACTTTATATCTTCTAGCTATTTTGAAATATACAATAAATGAATTATTTATAACTACTTTCATCCTGCTGTGCTATCGAACAATTATTGATATTGTGCAATCTGTGTTTTTGTGCCCGTTAGCCAACTTCCCTACAGCCTTTCCTCCTCTTACCCTTCTGGGCCATGGCAACCAGATTTTTCTTTGTTTTTCTGTCTGGCATTCATTCTTCATTCTCTCTGGCTGTGGGGCAGGACGCTTCTAAAATGAGTTACTTTAGGACAAAGTAGGTCAGATATTTCCTTTATAGTCAACTCTACATGGAGAGATGAGGAAAGGTCAGAAGACTTTGCTTCTAAGGCCCTCCCAATTTTCTTCAGTTCAAGTACTTTAAGGTAGAGTTTTCTGAGGTCTGACAAGTTCTATTTTAAGGATGAAGAAAGTAAAGCCTACAAAGATTAGATATCTCATTCAAAAATCAAATTCTACAAAATTATAAGTGCTTTACTTCTGCATCCAAGAAAAAAAGCGCTCATTCTAATTATCATTTCCTCCTGAGTTTGCATCTTTTTGTGGTTTTCCTTTTTTTTTCTTTTTGAATAGTTGCAATAATAAGATGAAAGAAGACAGACACTACTCTCTATTGCCCTTGTATACTAACTGTATGAAATCTTATAGAAAATGTGTAAATGGATCTTGGTAAAAGAAAGAAAAACACATAGCTAGCTTGCAACAGGGAGCATATTAATAATAATAATATTAATAACAAAAACAAAGCATACTACTACTTACATATGAATAGACTTTTAAAGCATTTTCACCAGTTGTCTTTCAGAGGAAGAAAGACATATTAATTTTAAAAGATAGTTATATTTAAGGATTTTAGTGTCCAAAATAATGTGCTTTAGTAATCTGTCCACTATATCCTTTCCTAGAGCGCAATCTGATGTCAATATGCATGTTAGTCATTGGGGTAACCGTTTACTAAATTGTCTTTAACCGGAGAATCAGCACAGAATAGCATCAACACCGCACCTGACATTATGTGGAGAGATAGGCATTTGGATCGGAGAAAGAGCTAGGAATAATGAAAGATGAAAAAAAGAAGGAGGTAATGGACGAGAATAAAGGAAATGGAAAGAGGAAAGAAAAGTTAGGCTTGATTATCATTCAATTGAAAATGATCTGAACACTGGATCAGATCATCAAAAATAAAATCAGATTTTATTTTTGTTTCAAGATATCACTTATTGTTACAGAACAACTTACTTCTCCTTCTGATTGTAGTACGTACCCCTGTTTCCATCTTTCACTATTTTAATTTTAAAAGTCAATAAACTAACAATTGCCTTGGCTGCTTTAGTGCAGCTCGCTCTCGATGCTATTCATAGCTAATAGCTCGGTTGATGACGAGTCCCCCATTTGTTTTAATTCCTGCCATAGAAACAAGAACTGCTTGCCTAGGCGGTTCAAATGGCCTTTATCTCTTTACAAAAATAAAAGTCATCCATCATGATTGTGAAATCAAATATTTCAAACTTAAAGTACTTGAAACTTAAAGCTATTGGAAATTTAAATTATTCCGCGCCTACGGAGAAATGTGATTATACAGTCTGAGTCACACGGTGCAGCTGCGACTTCTGCCTTTTGTTTTTCCTGTAAATCATTAGGAAGAAGGAGCCGCAGCAGAGCTAAGACCCGCTCAGACCATGGCCCCTCTGCACGGAGCAAGCAGTCTTCTTTGGGTTGTAGCGTTTGTCACCCAACAGACTGCTGTGGCCCATGCCCTGCTCCGGCGCGGGAAATGGCATCTGGAACTTCTCCATCTCCGCCTTTGTAGATGAAACCTTCACTTCTCCACTGTGGAACACCCTTACCCATTTGTTTGGGTGTTTCCAGGTGACTGTCCTCAAGCTTTGCACTGGAAGCAACTCCATGTTTAACCATATCCTCTGAATCTCAGTACTTAAGGTCGATGAGACTATTTCTTCTCAGGTAACCAGAGGCAGAGCGTTCTACTGACAACCTGCATATGAAGTTTTCACTTCCTGGCCAATTAGTCCAAGCATAGACGCTCTTCTGTTTCTCTGCCACATAACAAAGCAGTAGTTTGAAATCACCGATTGCCTCTTTGTATTATAAAATCTTATCTGACCTGCGTGTTCAGCACAAAACTTCCATCAGTGTGTAGAGTAACGGCTTCAGTCTCTAACAGAAACTTGCAGAAGCACTTAATGGCATTGGGACGTTCATCTGTGTTAAACGGTGAAGAAATTCTTTGGGAATTGAAAATTACAACCATATTAATACCTTTTTCTTGTGCTGTTAACAATAAATGCCAAAAGCTTTATTCCCCCTTAACGATTAGCTGCTTTTTGGAAAGTGCTGCCATTTACCACAAGCAAATTACTTGCTTTGTAGATCAGATGTGACTAAGAACACTAGGTGATTGGCGCCAGTGAATAGTCAGAAAGTACTAATTATAAGACTAACACACCACAATCACGCTTAATCTCTGTAACTCCCTGAATGCAGGATGAGTGAACACTTGTGTACCAGGGGGAGATGGTAAAAATAAAATGTTTACCTTTTGTCTATTCCCTTTCTTATTAAGACAGTAATGAAGGTAGAAAATGAATATTCTGATTGTATCACCTTAAGAAAGTTATTTGTTGCAAAAATACACACCTGCTACATAGAATTTAGTCTTTATTGTAACTTCAATATAATTTTATGTTAAATTATTTTTTTAAAAATTGCTATAGCAAATTAATATTTTATGTAATTAATCATATACATGCTAGAAATGAAATATCTCCAAAATAATATAAGATTGAATCTTATGAGTTTTGGTTTAAATTTTGGAACATATATAATTAATTCAGTTAAAAGAGAAGGAAACAAGATAATGAAAGGTAACTGTTATATTTTATAGTTCTAGTCATACACATTTCTTATTTTAAGATCAAAAAAACAAATGAAAGATAAGAAAGATCAATTAAGTTGGGAGTTATAATTTCAAAGAAAGACAAATTGACTAAAAGTTTGTAAAAAGTAACAATATCCTTGGTTTAAGATGAAAGAAGGTATATATTTTCATGTTATGAAAAATTTAAAATAAGCACATG
The DNA here is from genome assembly GCA_963573935.1 of Arctocebus calabarensis. NCBI lineage: Eukaryota > Metazoa > Chordata > Mammalia > Primates > Lorisidae > Arctocebus > Arctocebus calabarensis. The sequence goes on along the minus strand of CAUYON010210900.1, from coordinate 20,489 downwards.
GAACTGTGATGCTTGTTTGAACAGAACTAACATTCGGAACATGGAAATATAAATAATAATAAACAAAAATAAAAAGAAAACTGAGAAGTCAGTCAAAGCAAATATACAATGAGAAGATACAAAAATTAATTTAAAAAATAACGTTTAGTTAACATGATAAATATGACATTTAATGAGCCCCAAACATATTGGCAGAAACAACGTTTCAACCAGATCGTTTACTTAGTGCAAACAAAATATATGTGCTTATATACACATAGACGCACTCGTGCTTTGACTGTATATTTTTGTATGGAGTTTGTTTTTTTTGAGGAAGTATGAAACTCCTTTGGAATTCTTGTCAAGATAATCAATTGCACAATAAGATGTCTAGCCAAACCACTACCCTGTTAAAATGTAAATAATTTCAGAGCAATATTTCTACTCATAAACACTGTCAGCAGATTGTTTTGCTTAGGAACCATTGCAAAAAGAATTAACTATTTTAAGAAGTTACAGAGGAATATAAGGAAGAAATGGTAGGAGAAACATTACTAAGATATATTCACATACTCAGTTTGTCTTAAATTAGTACCACACTGGGGGCTGAATGACAGAAAGAACATGGATACAACCACAACAGATAATGTTTATGAGACATCAAATGTGTGCCATTAATTATGCTAAGAATTTCACATATTTATCCAGATAAGAAGTTTAATTCTACATAAGAAATTTAATACAAATCAAATAATTTTCACAAGGCAGACATTAAAAGGCCAAGATAGGAAATGGAGGTCCAGACACATGGTTTATAATTCCAGGAAAGGAAAGGTTAATGCATAGAAATTCTAGGCAAAGCTGTTGGAAGTGCAGCTCTGAATTTAAAAATATAAACCAAGAACGTTATTAAATTCTATGACAGTTAAACTCCTTTGACAATATTATATAAAAACTCAGCAGTAGGAAAAGGTCAATTTGAATGTTTGAGGAATTTTTGCCAGCCCACTAGAGGGACCGGTACCAAGCCTTAAACAAGCACACTGGAGCCTGTCCTCCAGTGGTCTGCAGGAAATTAATCCTGTTTCTAGTAACTAATTCAGGTCAGGTACCTACAGCTTCTCAATAGTTAAGTGTGAAAGTTCAAGCCCTTCCCATCTGGTCTAAAGCTGAGGGGTAAGAATAAAGGATTCTGAGTAGGGGTCACGTAAAAGGAAGTAGACACACTAATTTGTCACTGATGAAAAGGTACCTCATCAAATCTACCAGCTGGTTTTCCACAGAATCTCTGCACTGTTATCTTTAGTTTAAATATCCTATACATAATACTGAACCCTCCCCCCTTTCCTACACACCCCCACAGTTCAGTCCTTAGGCATCCTGGAACAGGAGAAGTGATGCAAGTTGTTTCCAACACTATATGTTCCCTGGATTCTTATGAGCACCTTCTTTTTCTAACTGGCCTGATATAAATATGGGAGACTATTGCTTCCAAATGCGTAGGTTAAAATGGACACATATGGACAGAGAAAATAATCTCCTTTGGGTAAATTTTTACTCATTATCATAGATTATAAATTTTGAATAAATTCTTTAATTCCTTAATTTCTTAAGTTCACTTTTCTACACTTCAAGTGAAATGGTGGGAAAAGATGACGTCAAAAATGTTTTTAGCACTGATGTAGTAAGAACCAATAATGAAGCTATCAGGAAAGATCCACTGCTTACCACTGGTTTATGAAAAATGCATTAAGATAGATTCTCTTTGTTTTTCTGCAGAGAAACATATAGCACAAATGTTGACGGATCTGTCCCAGATGGGTTTATGTCAATATTCTATAGGATGGGAGTGCACTAGCTTATCAACTTTTGTTTCTTTTAGGAGTTAGACTTTTAAAGATAACACTGGGAAAGGAGGAATCTACTGTGCAATAATCTAGCATGTGTTTGCTGCTTCTCCACATTTGGAGAGAGGACCCTATCCACTGACAAGATGTTAATAGACCTAGCAAATGCTTAAGCCATCGTCATAAAGTTGACAATATTGCCATACATAAGGGGCAGTATCTTTTTTTCTTTTTATGGGCCTTCATCTTATAATAATTAATAGTGAAAACCCTGTAACTTTGAGAACATCTATTTCCATACTAATCCTTTGACTTCCTATTTGGAAAATATACTGGTATTTTTAGATTTCTAGTAATTCTAGGTTTTGGAAGTAAAATAGTATCAAAATTTCTATGTTTTTCATTAACCTGTAATTGTTATATATGAAACATGTGACAAAGGTAAACATTTTACATTAAACTAAATTAAGTACACATGTATTATTATGCCACAATATAAAGTTCCTGTGAATTTGTTTCATGATAGATGGCCCCACTGAATACTTCATATTTTTTGGAAATATCAAAGCATAGATGATCTCTAGTCTCAGCAGTTCAATACCTACCTGTGGATGGGTAAGGAAATGGGAAAAATCTGAGAAACAGTCATTACAAGCCACTGTTGAAGGAAGTGAAAATTAGTATAATGAAAGGGCTTATGTCTACTTACCCCTCGTGAATATTAGTCTTAAACAGAAAGTGTTTTATGGTCCCATTATCATAATAATATTTCCAAATTTGATCATATACTAAACTCATTAAAACATTAAATTGACACAATACGGATGGTACAAAACAGTAAAAGGGGAACAAGGTGAAATTATTTTACTGAGTGTAAAATTTCAGCAGAATATCTTCATAGATTCATTTTGTTTCAATTTCAGTTTTCAAAACAAGCAAAACTTTAGCTGATGCATTTTTCTGATGCAAGAGCTATGAGTTGTCGGCAAAATGTTCAGGTCATTTTTATCTTTTTCATGCAGCGTGTCAGCACTTCCAAATAGCAATGTTGTTAGCTATTTGCCTCACTGTGTTTTTTATTTGTAGTTCCCAAATAAATAATGATATTGGTAATACACATAATTCAATATGTTTATTCAAATTTTATGAAGAAAGGCTGAGCTCAGTGGCTCACGTCTTTAATCCTAGCACTCTGAGAGGCCAAGGTGGGTGGATTACACGAGCTCATAGGTTTGAGACCAGCTAGAGCAAGTGTGAGACCCCTGTCTTTAAAAGTAGCCGGGCACTGTGGCAGGCACCTGTAGTCCCAGCTACTCAGGAGTCTGAGGCAAGAGATTCACTTGAAGCCAAGAGTTTGAGATTGCTGTGAGCTATGACGCTACAGCACTCTACTGAGGGTGACAAAGTGAGACTCTGTCTCAAAAATATAAATAAATAAATTTACATGGTAAAGATATAAAGAGAATAAGAGAAAATAATTAATTATATATGAGCAGTTGGTTTACATTTTTAAATTTCTACCTCTGTGATTTTAGAATAAATCCTATTCAAATAATACAAGATACATTTCAACACCACTGTATTACACTTTGTAAAGATTGTTGAAAATCTTTGTTTTCTTAAAAGAACTTCCAGGAAAGCATTAAAAACATTATTAAACAGTGTTATTTTTGTCAAATAATAGTGCACAATCATCACATATATCTTTACGGAGTTATAGGACTATTTTATTGGAATAAATATTAAATATAGCTCATTTAATATCTGAACAGAAAATAAAATGTTAAAATCCAAGTACAAAAGAAAAAAGGAGCAAAACCTGCCCATAATAAAAATTGTCTTAGATATATCTCTCATGGCATATTTGGTTAAATCTTTCTCTCAGTTGCTAGAAAAGGATTTGAAGAACTTGGCCTGGGGTTTAATGATAGTAAATGTAGACTCATTGTGAAGAAAAAAAATGAGGCAAGTTTTAAAAATGTGACATGGCAGATTGGCCAGATATAACAATAGAGAAAAAAATAGGAACAGGAGAGTGAGAAAGTTATGATGCTTTGTAGGTGCAGATGTATGCATTATGTTGTATAAAAGCTAAACCTCCTTGTCCATAGAGAATAAAACAGAAACATTTGTAACATTTTATAGAAGAAATATAATGTGAATGTTGAAATGGGAAATTTTAAAAATCACAAAATTTTCAAAAACTTAGAATAGATTATAAAAAAATAAACTTTAAGTTGGGCAATGAGAAATTGCAGACTATGCCCCTGCATTTCTGCTATGGGGAAAGTGCCAACCTAACTACATTGAGCACTTACCTGATACAGTTTGGATCATGTGTGTTTATGTTTCCCTCTTTCATGTTCCAAGTTCAGACCCTACTTAAACCTGACTGTCCTGATATCTTTGTTTGTGAAGAAATGTAACATCTGGTCCTACACCACAATTACAATACTACACTGGTATTATGTTAAGCTCAAAGCTTCAAGAACTCACAAGAACATGTCTGGATAGAACTCACTTTGCCTACTATGCCTATTTTCCTAAACAAAGGAACAAAGTACACAACCTCCTTTCCATGACAGTTAGGGATTCTCTGTTCTGCTCTTATCACTACAGCTCTCTGCATTTTATAACACTTACCTGACTCTCACTCTCTTCTTGCTGTCCCCAAACCTACTACTCTGACTCTTACTTTAGCCACATCGCATACACCCTTAACACATCTCTAAATATTTGTTATAAATAATGCTCACTTTGGCAGCACATACACTATTTGCCATAAATTCACATGCACCTCAAAGACCATTTCTCAGCACCATGAAAAATAAGGACATACTTTTCTTATTCTTATAGCTGAGACTGATGACTTAGGTGCTCCCTAAGATAACTGTTCTGAGATAACTGTTTTGTCAAATTATTAGAATCACTCTCTTACTTCACAAGTTTTATCACCTCAACTTCCCTCTTCTTCCTGGGAGTTTTCAACCTCAACATCAGCTCCTCAGCCACTCACATTGGTCTCTCAGTTCCTTCACCTCCTTACCTCCAGTGACTGTGTCCTTCCTACCTTCCAATCCAATATCCAAAAGAGTGTCACTGTTTTCATGAGTTCAACTAGCCCCCTGTCTTGTCGTAATATCCCTGCTGTTTGTCCAGCCACTTCTGTTACAACTGCTTCATAACATCACTGAAACCTTAGATCACTTATCTTAACAGCCACATTCCATCCCTAACGTTCAGGGTCAGTTCAAAACTTCCTCATTCCAGGATTGCTTCTTTACTCTTTTCTTTTAATTTGACTATATGCCCAATCCCCAAATACAACTAAAATCAAATACTTACCATCTCATTGTTCCCCTACCTCTCCAAATGAGTAATATTAAAAAAAAATCATACTGTAGGGAAGATGGTTACCACCACATAGTCATTGTTCATTTTATGCAACCATGTGTTAAATGTTTCCACACTCCTGACATATCCAACTCTTTCTCATCCTCACTGAGAAAAAAGATCTTGTATTCAGAAATAACGGAAGCTGCCAGATGGGAACCTCTTCAGCTTCCTATCCAGAGATCTGCCTCCACACATCACTTGTTCAGTCATCCATAAACTATTTATTGCCTGGCACGGGAAACCCTTTGATGAATAAAATAGACTCAGTAGTTGTCCTCATAAACTTTACTTGAGAAAAAGAATATTGCTCAAATAGAGAAAATAATATACCCCCCCACACACTAAGTACCATTCCAAAAAAAAAACAAAAAAACCCAGAAAAATACAGGTCTCATGGAAGAGTAACATGTAGAAACATTTTTTAAATGGGCAGAGGTCCTATAATTTTTCTAGAGAAGTGACATTTAAGTAAAATCCTAAAGGATGAGTAAAAATAACCATGTGGACAGTGGGAGGAAAGGCATACCAGGAAGATGAAACAGCATGTGGGAAGAACTGAAAAAGAAAGGAGTTTGGAACATTGTAGAAAGGGTGAAAATACCACTGTGTTTAGAGCACAGCGAGTAAGTGGGAGAGCTGCACCCAATGCCTGTTGAGAATTGTGCTGAACACAAATCTAGGTAAAGCATGCAGAGTGACATCAACCTAAAGACAGAGGAATTCTGGGTCTGAATTATGAAGTACCTGTCATTAGTTAAGTGATCATGGGCAAATTGTTTATTCTTCTTGAACCTGGTTTTTTCATTTCTTAACTAATAACAACTATATTATTATACCATCTACACAATATTAAAATAAGGTTGTTATGAAATATAAATTAATATGCACAGAGTAGTTAAAATAGTTCCCAGCTTAATATAAAACATAATACATTTTAGTTTTAGTTGGTTTTGTTAGTTTTGTCATTTACATGTTAGTTTTGTTGTTTTTAATTTATGTGAAGAAATTTAGTTTTTATTGTTAAAGAGTATGAGCAGTCATCCAGTTTCCAAATTTGGAAAGTGGCATGATAAATTAACATTGTAAAATATCATTTGCGTTAATTGTAAAGACTGGACTATGAAAATAAAATTGGGGAGCATACTTAGGAGGCTAATGCAACAATGCAGGGGAGAAATGATGGGGAATTAGCTGAGGCCAATCATCTATCCAAGGAATAGCATAGTAAATATGCAACTGGAAATAAATAAATTGAGATATATTTTGGTGCTAACAGGTTCCAAACATGATGAATAGGTATAGGGACTGAAGAGAGGTAATGGGGTAAAATAATTCACAGGCATCTGGTTAATGGGAACCTGATTATACAGAAGAAAAATAATGAGGCAACTTTTTCTACAAAAGGTTAATATAGAGGAAAAAGAATGAGGCAAGCTACTTTTTCTACAAAATCACAGACTGAAAACCATAAAGTTTATTCAATTCTTTTCTGCTTCCTATTGTAAGCTGGTTTTTTTCCTATTGTTTTTACAAGTGAGCTGATCTGTTATTCTACTACATTTGATAATTTCATTAACCTTTGTTATCGGGATATATTCTAATATATATTAAAATAATTATGGAGTGATTGCTGCTCTTTGTCTTTTGTTTATCATTTGAAATATATTCACATAAAATAAAATAATAGATGATTGAAATAACAGTTGTATACATTTTTAAGTATACATATATCCTAGTTATTTTAGACAATGATTTTGGTTTTGTGAAGCCCTTCACTCATAACCTCAAACCGAGATGATCAAGCCTAGAAAAACACAACAGGAATGGGTATAGAGGAAACATGTGAAATGCTTCCTGATACTGAATGATATCTTTCAGTATCCTGGGTCTATCAGCAGGAAAGCTCTTTGGATCAGTTGAATCCAATAAAGAAACAGAAACTACATAGTAATTTGTATAGGAAAAGCTTAATATAAGAAATCATTAACTCTGGACATTTTGACAATGATCATTCTTCCCAGTCAAGAGCATTGTTACGTTCTTCCATTTGTTAGTGTCTTCTACAACTTCTTTCCTTAGGGTTTCATAATTCTCTTTGAAAAAATTTCTCACCTCTTCTGTTAGGTATATTCCTAAATACTTAATTTTCTTTGTAACTACTGTAAAGGGAATTTTGTCCTTGATTTGCTTCTCAACTTGGCTGTTATTGGCATGTACAAAGGCTAGTGATTTCTGGACGTTGATATTATACCCCAAGACATTCATTACTGTATTTCCTGATCATTTCCAAGAGTTTTCCAGTTGAGTATCTGGGTTTCTTTGAGTATAAGATCATATCATCAGTGAAGAGAGGCAGTAGAACCTCCTCTGCCCCTATTTATATACCCTTTATTTCCTTCTCTTGCCTGACTGCATTGGCTAAAACTTCCAGCACAATGTTGAATAATAATGGTGATAGTGGAGATCCTTGTCTGGTTCCAGTTCTAAGTGGAAAGCTTTCAGTTTTACGCCTACCAGTATGATGTTAGCTGTGAGTTTATCATAGATGGCTTTGATAAGCTTAAGAAATGTGCCACCTATGCCTATTTTCTTAAGTGAAATTTGTCAAATGTTTTTTCTGCATCTATCAAAATGATTGTATGGTCTTTGTTTTTGCTTCTATTCACATGACATATTACATTTATGTATTTATATATGTTGAACCAGCCTTGCCTCACTTGGATAAAGCCTACTTGATTGTGTTGTATAATTTTTTTAACATGTAGCTGTAATCTATTGGTTAATATTTTATGGAGCATTTTTGCAGCAATATTCATTAGTGAAAATGATCAGTAATTCTCCCTGTTAGTTGGCTCCTTTCCTGATTTTGGTATCAGGATGATGATTATTACATAGAATGTGTTCCTTCCTTTTCAATGTTTTGGAATAGTTTCTGAACGTTAGGCACAAGATCATCTTTGAAAGTTTAATAGAATTCCTATGTGAAGCCATCTGGCCCAGGGCTTTTTCTCTGTTGAAAGATTTTTTATTGTTTCTTCAATCTTAGTGCTTGATATTGGTCTAGTCAAGAAATCTATTTCCTCTTGGTTAAGTCTAGAGAGATGGCGTGATTCCAGGTATTAGTCCATTTCCTTCACATTGTCAATTTTCAGAGTGTAGAGTTTTTGGTAGTAATCAGAAATAATCTCTTATTTCTGAAAAAAATAAAAAAGAAATAATCTCTTGTATCTCTGTGCTATCCATTGTTATATTTCCCCCCTTTCATTTCTGATTAAGGTTATCAGTAGCCTTTGTCATGCCAATGACAGCCAAGTTGAGAAACAAATCAAGGACACAATTCCATTCACAGGAGCTACAAAGAAAATTAAATACTTAGGAATACACCTAACAAAGGAGGTCAAAGGTCTTTTCAAAGAGAATTATGAAACCTTAAAGAAAGAAATTGCAGAAAAGGGGCAGCACCTGTGGCTCAAAGGAGTAGAGCACTGGCCCTATATGCCAGAAGTGGCAGGTTCAAACCTGCCCCAGCCAAAAACTGCAAAAAAAGAAAGAAAGAAAAAGAAAAGGAAAGAAATTGCAGAAGATACAAATAATGATCTGGGCTGGGAAGAATCAACATTGTCATAATGTCTATTTTACCCAAAGCAATCTACAGATTCAATACAATCCCCATTAGTACCAACATTGTATTTTGAAGAACTGGAAAAAAATATTACTTCGTTTTGTATGGAACCAGAAAACATCCTAGAGCCAAGGCTATCCTTAGTAATAAAAACAAAGTCAGAGGTGTCACCCTACCAGACTACAGGCTATATTACAAGTCCACAATAATCAAAGCAGCGTGGTTTTACCACCAAAAAAGAGGCATGGACATATTGAACAGAATAGAAAACCAAGAGATGAAACCAATCTCTACTTGCCACCTGATCTTTGATAAACCAAACAAAATCATACAGTGGGGAAAAGAACCAGTATTTAACAAATGGTGCAGGGAGAACTGGATAACCACATGTAAAAGACTGAAACTCGAACCTCTCACCACTTACAAAAATTGACTCAAGATGGATAAAAGACTTAAATCTAAGAAATGAAATGATAAAAATCTTGGAAGAATATGTAGGGAAAACCCTTGACAATGTTGGACCGGGGAAAGATTTTGTGACAAAGACTTCAATGGCTATCATAACAATGAAACTTAATAAATGGAACTTAATTAAGCTGAAAAGCTTTTACACAGCTAAGGAAACAACAAGTAAAACAAAAAGACTCTTTCAGAATGAGAAAATATATTTGCAGGGTATCAATCTCACAAAGGATTGTTAACTAGAATTTATAGAGAATTCAAATCAAACAATCCTATGTACCACTGGGCAAGAGATATGAAAAGAACTTTCTATGATGAAGATAGACAAATGGCTAACAGATATTTGAAAAAATGCTCATCATCACTGATCATTAGAGAAATCCAAATTAAAACCACCCTGAGATATCACCTAACCCAGTGAGAATGGCCCACATCACAAAGTCCCAAAGCTGCAGATGCTGGTGTGGACGTGGAGACAGGGGGACACTTTTCCACTGCTGGTGGCACTGAAAACTAGCACAGCTTGTCAGAAGAAAGTATGGAGAATCCTCAATTCAAATTAGAACTCCATTTGATCCTGTAATCCCATTACTAGACATCTACCCAGAAGAAAAAAAAATCCTTTAATCATAAGGACAATTGCACTAGACTGTCTATCATAGCTCAATTTACAATCGTCAAAATGTGGAAACAGCCTAAATACTCACCAACACAGGAATGGATTAATAAGCTGTGATGTATATACACCATGGAATACTATTCAGCCAACACAAAGATGGAGATTTTGCATCTCTTGTAATAACCTAGATAGAGGTGGAACACATTATTCTTAGTAAAACATCACAAGAATGGAGAAGCATGAATCCAATGTACTTAATTCTAATATGAAGGCAGTAGATGAGCTAATACAAGATCAGAGGTAGGGGAATGAGGGAAGCAGAGAGAGGGGAGGAGAGGGGAGATGGGGTCACGATGTATGGCACACCTCTTAGGTGCAGGATACAGTTATAAGAGGGACTTTACATAATAAATTCACCAGCGTAGCCTAATTCTTTGTGCCCTCAATGAACCCCAAACAATAATAAAAAAAAAAGAAATTAACTCTAACAAAATGTTGCAAAATATTTGCTAGTATATTAGTCAGGGTTCTTCAGAGGAACAGAACCAAGAGAACATATAACAAGAATTACAAAGATTCATTGTAAGGAATCGGCTTACTAGATTTGGAGAGTTGGCAAGTCTAAAACTTATAAGGTAAGCCAATAGTCTGGCCATTCAGGCAGGAGTAAACGTTGCAGTCTTGAATCTGAAAAGTGAATGCTCAGGTGAAATTCCTTTTTTAGGAAAACTCCATACTTTCTCTTTAAGGCTTTCAACTACATCAGTGAAGCCCACCCACACTAGAGAGGGCAATCTTTTTTTTTCTTTTTTACTAAAAATCAATTAGTTGTAATGTTAATCATGTCTCTAAAAATCCCTTTACAGCAACATGTAGAGTAGCATTTGTATAAATAGCTGGTCATCATAGTTTAGCCATGATAGCACATAGAAGTAGTCATTATGGCTACAAAGGAGTAAAGAGACTCTACTGAATATAAGAGTAATTGTAAATGTAAGAAGTAGCCAGTAACCCATGGAGTAAGATAAAACAAGAGAATTCCTTGTCCCAAGACTGAGATTCAAGCATTGCTAAGAATAAATCACCAGTCCTCACTGGATGGCAGATAATTAGCTGTGTTGCTACACCATGGCACTTACTAGAAATTTGTCCTCTATCTCTTGCTATGAAAGGCCGTGCCATGCCAGAGGCAGTCCTTTACAGAACTGCTGGATTAGGGACCCTGGGGAAAGCTCCTAGTGAGTGGACAGAGCTGACTGCTCGTGCCGCAAAGGATGGAAACTGAAGAGCCACCTATATTTCGAGAGCCTGATGCTGAAAAAGACACTTTCCCAGTGTGGGAGCCAGGTGCGAGAGAAGACATGAATATTGCTTGATTCACTTGCTAAAGAAGGTGATTGTGCTGAAGAATCAGGCTCTAGACAACTTTCCACATGGTAGGATGGACTTTGAGGAAAGCTTTCGTGCTGCAGGCTCCTGCAGGAGGAGGAAACACCAGAGTCAGGAATGGAGGCCTCATCCGGCTGCATTGTCTCCCCATCACCATACTGACGAAGCTTTAGATTTTGCCAGCTGACAAAAGCAAAGTATTTAAAAGGGCAAAGCCCTTGTTGCAGTGATATGTGCCCTTGAACCCAAGATGCAATAAATGAAAAACTTTCAGAAGCACTGTGTGTGGTGACTTCTGGAGGTGGTTCCACACGACATGACCTAAAACTGAGAAGCAAGTATAATAAAGGGCTGCAGCAGAACAGGGTAAGCAGATTTGTGCTTTCCACTTTTGTCTTCATGTCAATATGATGTATAATGGAGCTTTCTATGGGAAAGATGTCAAAGAACATCATAAATGAGGATGTCATTAGAGGTAAATTTGTATTTGGAAATATTGCTGCAGGCAGGTACAAAGAGCCAAAGTTATTAAGTTGGAAGGACTAATTGTCTTTCAGAAGTAGATCGTCTATCAGAGTTAGAAAATGCACGGTAGAAGTTGCACTACTATTCTGAGTCATAGCATAGGACTAAAGAAAGGAAACCACTTTAAATTTATTGCCTATAAAGAGTAATCTCATTAGTGGGGGATAATTCTCAGTGAATCTAGCAAATTGCAGTGACATTAAAGAGGCAGAAATCAGGCAGTTCCAAGTCCCACAGGATTAAGACCAGGAATGTAGCATTCTATGAAATTTCCCATTTAGTCTCACATCCCTCAGCAGGTGATGGGGTGGCACTTGAGTATTTTCATGTGAGGACAACATAAGAATATAATATCAATATTCTCTGTTGGAAATTATAGTCCCTGTATCTGAATATTTCCATGGAAAAATCCTATAAACATTGCTGGCTTCCCTTTCTAAAATCATCCTTGTATAAAGATCTTGATTATATTGTTAAAGCAGAAATTATTCCTACAACTGAATTTTCATAAGATATTTTTAAATTTTTAAAACTACAAGCAATGAGTCTCTGTATTTCATCTCTCGAAAAATTGGTTAAATTTAGTATTTCTTAGAGTTAATCTTGGTGCTTGCATATCTTGTTATACCAGGAACTTGCACTTCCTAAGTGGAAGGTTAGGAAGCTGAGGGTTAACTTCACAGTTACCAGGGCCTTTAGGCTCTATCTCACGGACACATAGAGGTCTAACATAAAGGCGTGCCCTACAACGGTATTTTATTTTATTTATTTATTTATTTTTTTGTAGAGACAGAGTCTCATTTTATCGCCCTGGGTAGAGTGCCGTGGCGTCACACTGCTCACAGCAACCTCCAGTTCTTGGGCTTAAGCGATTCTCTTGCCCCAGCCTCCCTAGTAGCTGGGACTACAGGCGCCCGCCACAGCGCCCGGCTAAAAAACCCTTTTCTTTCTGTGCTTCTCTCTGGGATAACAACAAGAATGATGATAGCTCCTATTTACTGAGCACCGTTCTGGGGCAGGCTTGCACTTTATAAGAGATTACTTAATATTCGTGAGAGAGTTATTGTACTCACTTTATGGATAAGGAAATTGAGGGTAGAAGGTAGGGGAACTGAGGCAAGGTCACAAGTGACATGGGTGGTCCAGCCAGGATTGGAACCCAGTGGTACCAATCTGGGAAGTCCCAGCATATTCCAGGGGAGAGGAGGGTTGACATGCTGGGTGGGCGTGGGGGCCGTTGTCTGTGATCTGAAGCTGTCTGGCCAGGACTGGCTCCTGGGGGACCTTAAAGGAGACATTTTTACCTAATCACAGTTACTGTAAAGGAAACAGCAACTAGAACCAGATCTGATATATTAAAAGACAATACAGGCTCGGCGCCTGTGGCTCAACGGGCTAAGGCGCCAGCCACGTACACCTGAGCTGGCGGGTTCGAATCCAGCCCAGGGCCCGCCAAGCAACAATGACGGTTGCAACCAAAAAAAAAAATGGCTGGGTGTTGTGGAGGGCGCCTGTAGTCCCAGCTACTTGGGAAGCAGAGATAGGAGACTCGCTTGAACCCAAGAATTGGAGGTTGCTGTGAGCTGTGATGCCACTGCACTCTATCCAGGGTGACAGCTTGAGGCTCTGTCTCAAAAAAAAATAAAATAAAATAAAAGACAAGACAATACAGACTAAATAGACCCAGGAGAGCAAAGCTGGGAGAGTAGGCGTGATGAACCCATGTGTTTTATTTTTCTGTCTTATTTTATTTTATTTATTTTTTTTGTTTTTATTTTTTTAAATATTAAGAACTATGATGCCATGGCACTCTGCCCAGGGTGGCAGCTTGAGACTCTGTCTCAAAAAAACAAAAATTAAAGGGCGGCGCCTGTGGCTCAAAGGAGTAGGGCGCTGGCTCCATTTGCTGGAGGTGGCGGGTTCAAACCCAGCCCCGGTCAAAAAGTGAAAAAAATAATTTTTTTAATTTAATTAAAAAATAGGGCGCTCCTGTGGCTCAGTGGGTAGGGCGCCAGCCCCATATACCAAGGGTGGCAGATTCAAACCCAGCCCCAGTCAAACTGCAACAACAACAACAAAAACAAAAAATAGCCGGGCATTGGCTCAGCACCTGTGGCTCAAGCAGCTAAGGCTCCAGCCAGGTACACCTGAGCTGGCGGGTTTAAATCCAGCCTGGGCCCGCCAAACAACAACGACGGCTGCAACCCAAAAAAAAAAAAAAAAAAAAATAGCCGGGTGTTGTGGCAGGTGCCTGTAGTCCCAGCTACGTGGGAGGCAGAGGCAGGAGAATCGCTTGAGCCCAGGAGTTGGAGGTTGCTGTGAACTGTGATGCCACAGCACTCTACCCACGCCAGCCTGAGGCTCTATCTCAAAAAAAAGAAAAAAAACAGCCAGGTGTTCTGATGGGCGCCTATAGTCCCAGCTACTTGGGGGGCTGAGGCAAGAGAATCGCCTAAGCCCAGGAGTTGGAGGTTGCTGTGAGCTGTGTGACTGCATGGCACTCTGCCAAGGACGATAAAGTGAGACTCTGTCAAAAAAAAAAATCATAAAAATTAAAAATAAATTAAAATAGGGTGCTGGCCCCATATACCAAGGGTGGTGAGTTTGAACCCAGGCCCTGCCAAACTGCAACAACAACAACAACAAAAAATAGCCAGGGGCAGTGCCTGTGGCTCAAAGGAGTAAGGCGCTGGGCCCCATATGCTGGAGTGGCGGGTTCAAACCCAGCCCTGGCAAAAAAAAAAAAAGAAAACAGCCAGGCGTTGTGGCGGGCGCCTGTAGTCCCAGCTACTCAAGAGGCTAAGGCAAGAGAATCGCCTAAGCCCAAGAGCTGGAGGTTGCTGTGAGCTATGATGCTACAGCACTCTACTGAGGGTGACAAAGTGAGAGTCTGTCTCAAAAAAAATAAAAATAAATAAAAAATAAATAAAAGAAGGATGGTTGCAGTGGCTCACGCCTGTAATCCTAACACTTTGGGGGGCGAGGTCGGTGTATAGCTTGAGCTCAGGGGTTTGAGAGCAGCCTGAGCAAAAAGCAAGGCCTTGTCTCTACTAAAAAAAATGAAAAAACTGAGGCAAAAGGATAGCTTGAGCCCAGAGTGGAGGTTGCTATGAGCTATGATGAAACTATGGCATTTTGGGCAACAGAGTTGAGACTCTATCTCAAATAAATAATAAATAAATGAAAAAAATAAATATTAAGAGGGACCAGGCACAGTGGCTCATGCCTGTATTCTGAACACTCTGGGAGGTCCAGGTAGGTGGCGTGCTTGAGCTCACAAGTTGAAGATCAGCCTGAGCAAGAGCAAGAACCTCCTCTCTAAAAAAAAAAAAAACCTGGCTTAGTGCCTGTAGCTCAGCAGCTAGTGTGTCAGCCACATGTCCTGGAGGTGGCAGGTTCAATCCCAGCCTGGGCCTGCCAAACAATAATGACAACTACAACCAAAAGATAGCCAGGTGTTGTGGTGGGTGCCTGTAGTCCCAGCTACTTGGGAGACTGAGGCAAGAGAATTGCTTAAGCCCAAGAGTTTGAGGTTGCTGTGAGCTGGAACACGAGGGCAACATAATGAGATTCTGTCTCCAAAACAAAACATAGCCAGGCACTGTGGCAGGCATCTGTAGTCCTGGCTACTTGGGAGGCTGAGACAAGAGGGTTACTTGAGCGCAAGTGGGTTTTTTTGTTTTGTTTTGTTTTTTAGAGACAGTGTCTTACTTTGTCGCTCTTGGTAGAGTGCTGTGGCATCACAGCTCACAGCAATTTCCAGCTCTTGGAGTTAGGCGAGTCTCTTGCTTCAGCCTCCTGAGTAGCTGCGACTACAGGTGCTCCCCACAACGCCTGGCTATTTTTTTTTTTTTTTTTTGTAGAGACAGAGTCTCACATTATCGCCCTTGGTAGAGTGCTGTGGCATCACACAGTTCATAGCAACCTCCTGGGCTACAAAAAAAAAATTCCAGGTGGAGGAATTCCAGACTCCAGGTGGAGGAAGAAGCTAATGGCAGCTGCATGAGTGACACCAGTCGACACCGGGCAGAGCTGAAGACCCACCCCACAGCCTATGATATCATGAGAGATATGACCGATGGGAAGCTCTGAGGTATCTGAGAGTAGGAAGGAATGACCGAAGAAACACCAGCAGATTCCTGCTAGATGCCAGCTGTGCTCACCACATGCAGAATCTCATTCGATTCTCACAGCAACCCTCCGCCCCAACTGTCAGGGGCTCAGAGAATTATAGCTATTTGTCTACAGACACTCAGCAAATGAGGACAGAGACGGATTCAACTCAGGTCTTTCTGACTCCAAATTCTAAATTCTTAACCATGTTCCTTGCTGGAGGCACACACAGGTGGAAGGGTGAAGACCCAATGCCTGCGCCTGGGTGTAGCCAGAATGGCCCCACTAAGAGGAGCCTGAGGTGAGTGGCTGGGCTTCTCTGTTCCTGGGGGAGTCAGCAGATGTTATGCATGGCTGTGCTGTGGCCCACACTCCAGCTCTGGGGTTGGAGGGAGGCTGGGCCTTGAAGCCAGACAGGGTCAATGTAAGAGGTGCTGGGGCACCAGCCCCATACACCAGAGTTGGCAGGTTCGAATCCAGCCCGGGCCAAAAATTAGCTGGGCATTGTGGTAGGCGCCTATAGGCCCAGCTAATTGGGAGGCTGAGGCAAGAGAATCACTTGGGCCCAGGAGTTTGAGGTTTCTGTGAGCTGTGATGCCATGGCACTCTACCCAGGGCGACAGCGTGAGACTCTGTCTCAAAAAAAATAAATAAAAAAAGGGTGGTGCCTGTGGCTCAGTGAGTAGGGCACTGGCCTGAGGGTGGCAGGTTCAAACCCGACCCTGGCCAAACTGCAACAAAAAGGGGTGGCACCTGTGGCTCAGCGAGTAGGGTGCCGACCCCATATACTGAAGGTGGCAGGTTCAAACCCGGCCTCGGCCAAACTGCAAAACAAAACAAAAAAATAGCCTGGTGTTGCAGCCTGGTAGTCCCAGCTACTCAGGAGGCTGAGGCAAGAGAATCGCCTAAGCCCAGGAGTTGGAGGTTGCTGTGAGCTGTGTGATGCTATGGCACTCTACCGAGGGCAATAAAGTAAAACTCTGTCTCTGCAAAAAAAACCCTACTCTCAAGAAACTTCCAAATTAAGTGGCATTCAAAACAAAACAAGATGGGCCTGCTGGCTCATGCCTATAATTCCAACACTTTAGAAGCTAAGGTCAGAGGATCGCTGAGGCCAGGAGTTTGAGACCAGCCTGGGCAACACAGTGAGACCCCATCTCTAAAACAGAAATAACAATAAAAACTTACGTACTTGTCTCTGTTTACCACTTGGCATGGGCCTGGGCCTGAGATGGGGTCTTGGGGGACCTGGACCAGCCAGTGCTTTCTGCTGCCCGAGGCTGTGGAAGGATAAAGGGGATTGTGTCCACAACTAACGTGTAACATGACCAGATTCAGCAATGTGAGCTTCCCCCACCTACCACTTATATAGTCATGATATGTTCCAGGATTCCTGGCCCTGCCCACTCTCCTAGTCTCTGATGCTCTGCACCTGTTTTCCACAATACAATTGTGCTAACAAGAAACAGCATGAGTCCCGATTTTTAGTTCAGAAACTGTGGTCATCGTAACTCAAGGGGAAAAATTAAAAATATTCCAGGGGGAAATGGATTCCAGCTCGGGAGACTAAAGGTGACTGTGGCTGCAGGTGTTTCTGAGGCCAGGCCTTGAAGAAAGAGTGGAGTTTAATTAGAGGAGACTGTGGAAGAACTTTCCACATGGAGAGACCGGCTTGAACAAAGGTGTGATGATGGGGGTGTCTGGGCACTGGGAGGGACCACTGGTTGGCATGTGGCCTTTGGAAATGTGGCCCCTTACAATGGAATGTGCATTCCAGTTGGGATAGGAGCCTGGAGCCAAAAACACAAGGCCAGTCTGAACTAGCAGGAGGTGAGGGGCCCTGCACAGATCTCCAGCTCAGACCAGAGAGGAGCATCTGCATCTGAGCTACCGACACACACAACACAACACAAATCACATGACATGCACCACATGCAGGCTGAGCAAGCAGCAAAGCCTCCTCAAGGGGCTCAACAGTACAGGGGAGATTAGGGGCAGGGAGCTCTGACACCTTTCTTCAAACCACACCAGTGCTTACAACTTTATTTATGTTTTTATTTTTTGTAGAGACAGAGTCTCACTTTATCACCCCCGGTAGAGTGCCGTGGCGTCACACAGCTCATAGCAACCTCCAACTCCTGGGCTTAGGCGATTCTCCTGCCTCAGCCTCCCTAGTAGCTGGGACTACAGGTGCCCACCACAACGCCCCGCTATATATATTTTTTTGTTGCAGTTTGGTTGGGGGGCTGGTTTGAACCCACCACCCTCAGTATATGAAGCTGGTGCCCTACCGGCTGAGCCACAGGCACTGCCCCGGTGCTTACAACTTTGCCCTCCATGTCCTTCCAGACACTGGGGGAAGAGGAGGAAAGGAGAAAAGAACAGGAAATAGGGGAATAAAAAAAAAAAAGACTAAGGGTAAGATTTAAAACTTAGAAACTAGGGCAGCACCTGTGGCTCAAAGGAGTTGGCTGCCAGCCCCATATGCTGGAGGTGGCGGGTTCAAACCCAGCCCTGGCCAAAAAAAAAAACCCAAAACAAAGACAATACCCACACACAAAACAAACAAATAAAACTTAGGAACTAGAGGCTCAGCGCCTGTGGCTCAGCGGGCTAAGGCGCCAGCCACGTACACCTGAGCTGTCAGGTTCGAACCCAGCCCGGGCCTGCCACACAACAATGACGGCGGCAACCAAGAAATGGCTGGGCGTTGTGGGGCGCCTGTAGTCCCGGCTGCTTGGGAGGCAGAGGCGGGAGACTCGCTTGAGCCCAGGAATTGGAGGTTGCTGTGAGCTGTGATGCCACAGCGCTCTATCCAGGGTGACAGCTTGAGGCTCTGTCTCAAAAAAAAAAAAACAACTTAGGAACTAGAAAAAGCTGTGAAAAATTATTGAAAGATAGCCGGGCACCCATAGTTTAGTGCTTAGGGCACCAGCCACCTGCTCTGAAGCTGGTGGGTTTGAACCCGGCCCAGGCCTGCTAAACAACAACAACAAAAGGGAGGCTGAGGCTAGAGAATCACTTAAGTCCAAGAGTTGAGGTTGCTGTGAGCTGTGATGTCACCGCGCTCTACCAAGGGCAACTAAGTGAGACTCTATCTCAAAAAAAAAAAAAAATTATTGAAAGGTGGTTGAGTTTAGGAAAGGGAAGGAAAGGAAAGATGAGGCAGCTGTTGACTGGGTGCAGTGGCTCATGCTGTAGTCTTAGTACTTTGGGAGGCTGAGGGAGGAGGATCACTTGAACCCAGAAGTTTGAGGGTGCTGTGAGCAAGGCTGACACCATGGCACTCTAGCCTGGGCAACAGAGTGAGACTCTGTCTTAAAAAGGAAAATAGTGAGATGACAATCTACAGAATGGGAGAAAATAACTGTAAACCATATTATAAGGGTCTGGTATCCAGAATAAGTAAAGGACTCTTACAACTCAACAATTAAAAGGCAAGCCAATAAGAAAAGGACAAGACTTGTGTAGACATTTCTCCAAAGAAGATATATACATGGAGAAAAAGCCCATGAAAATGTTCACCATCACTGGCCATCAGCGCAATGCAAATCCAAATCATCATGAGATACAACTTCATACCCACTAGGATGGCCATAATCTTTTTAAAAAATGGAAAATACTAAGTGTTGGTAAGGATGTGGAGATTTTGGAACACTCATGTTGCTGGTGGAACGGAACATGGTGGGTGCAGCTGCTGTGGAAAATAGTTTACTGGGTTCTCAAAAGGTTAAATATAGAACTACCACATGCCTCAATAATTCCACTCCTACACATAAGTCCCAAAGCACTGAAAACAAATATTAAAACAAACACTTACACTTGAATGTTCATAGCAGCAATATTCACAATAACCAAAAGGCGGAAACAACCCAACTCCATCAACTGATGAGTGGATAAACAGAATGAGTGTAGCCACACTGAAATATTATTCCACTGTTAAATGGGATGCAGTGTGAACTGGCACAGTGGCATGTGTCTGGAGTCCCAGCTACTTGGGAGGCTGAGGCTGGAGGATGATTTGAGTCCAGAAGTTTAAAGTTGCTGTGAGCTGTGATGATGCCACTACACTCTAGCTGGAACCACAGAGTGAGACGCTGTCTTAAGGAAAAAAAAAAAAGAATGAAGTACTGTCTACAACATGGATGAACCTTAAAAACATTATGCTAAGGGAAAGAAGGCAGATGCAAAAGGCCACACGTGGTAAGACTCCATTTATGTGAAATTTCCAGAATAGGCCAGTCCACACAGGAAACAGATTAGTGTTCCCACGGGCTGAGAGAAGGAGGCATATAAAGTGATTGCTTCATGGGTTTAATTTTGAAATAATTCTGAAACTAGAAGCACTGAGGGTTCCACAACATGTGAATGGACTAAATGCCACTGAATTCCATACTTATTTTTATTTATTTATTTTTTTTTTGTAGAGACAGAGTCTCACTTTATCGCCCTGGGTAGAGTGCCGTGGCGTCACACTGCTCACAGCAACCTCCAGCTCTTGGGCTTAAGCGATTCTCTTGCCTCAGCCTCCCGAGTA